>CM037008.1:26834083-26957313 GCA_020826895.1 Aquilegia kansuensis | reverse complement strand
GTCGAATTGATCAGTAACGTTTCGATTTTTTAGGGATTTAGTATTAAATTTTTTTCAGGTTCGGGTCGACCTGACGGGTCTGCAAGGAAAACCTGAACCTGACCTGATTACAATCAGGTCAGGTTCAGGTCGACCTGATCAACCAAAAATCTTCAAATATCTAAACCCAAACCTGACCCAGATCAGGTCAGGTTCAGGTCGGGTTTCGGGTCGCCGGGTCTGATTGCCACCCCCAATACCCACTACCTCATTGATCACTTGTGCATGGTAAACTTCCATAGAAAAAAAAAAAAAATTATTTATGCTGAGAGGATACCAATTTTTTCTATATTAAGGAAAGGTTACAAATTAAAATGAAATCACTAAATATCCATCTTCAGAAATTACTAAAAAATATAAATTAATGACTTTTTTTTTTTGTAATGGAACATAGTCTATTTTCTTTCACAATATGCAGAAGCCTTAATGTCAGTCTTCCCGCCATGTGCTATAGATCAAACACTACTCCAGAATTTCTCTACACTTCGTCTCGTCGGGTGTGCTTTAGCGTACATTGTTGTAAACAATTGAACTTGCAAACAAATTCTGCATTAAAATCAAACAATTTTATCTTAGTTATTTTATTGGGGAGTATGTGCGCTTAAAAATAATTGACTTGCATTTCATTAAAGAAAATTTGTTAAAAGAAATTATTCTATATGCTCTAACCATTAATTATATAATATATGAACGAAAAACAACATATAATTTCTCAACATTAAACTGAAAACATTATTCATTGGTAGAACCAATAAAGTGATATTGAGATGATCAAACCAAGAAAATGAGAAGTTCGTGAGGGAATTATAAGATTTCCTTCTCAAGAGTTTTTCCAACTAAAGGGTCAGCCAACAATGAACAAAACTATTTATGATTGGTTTGTTTATACACCAATCATTCATTGGTTTCAATATTTTCATTATTATTTGAAAATGAATTTAGAATTATTTTAGTTGTCCACGTCTCATAAATATTTGTTATTTAGTATTATTAATTGATCCATAGGTTATATTTTTAAAATTGAATGTGTTAGCAATTAAGACTCTTAATCCTATGGCTACGATTGTCTCAATAGACAACTAATGGTTAAGATCGAATTTTGAACATCTAAAGACTATTATTACATCTATTATATGATTTAATGTACATCCAATGGTTATGGTTGTCTTCATAGACATCTAATGGCTGTGTTTATGAGACCGTTTTATAATATTATATAGATTTCATCTCTAGTATTAATTTATTTTGAAAAAAAATAAAAACCAGAAGATACAATCTCCTATTTGACAGGGACACATGGCATAATTTCTTTCGTATTGCTAGCCTGAAAGGCCTTTCACGTAGATGGGTGAAAGGTTAATCATATTGTCCCATGTATCCCTGCTCAAATAGGAGACTGTATCTTCTGGTTTTTATTTTTTTCCAAAATAAATTAAAACCAAATTAATAATAGAGATGAAATAGAAAACAAATTAAGGGTTTTGGTCTTTTGGGGTGTTTAGTTTCTTCTTCTGCCTCTGTTCTCTCTCTGCTAAACGAAAAAATTCTACGGAACACGAATATTTCGATAAAAATCAATAAAAATCGGTGAATTCTTTCTCCTCATTAATCTCTCAATTGCATCTCAGAGGAGACTATTACACCATTGTACAATAATTAGCTATAACCATGTGTATATGTATGATTGAAGTACGATATTGTAAGATTTTGCACTTACAAGGGAATTTAGCAACTCATCCTTGATAATGACATTATGGAATAAGTAAATAAATAACAAGAGATCATAATGGAAAAGTTAATGGATTGATATTGATAATAATTGAGTTCAATACAAAAGAGGAAGAAAATGAACTTTTGCCTCTCAAGCATTCACTATCCTAAACCCTAGCTACTACTTCTCTTATATAGTAAATACAAAGCATAATACTTGCATACAAAGACTTCCAAATTAGGTCAAATTCGTGGCTGCTGCTGTTAGTCTTCTAGAGGTATTAAGTTTTTAGCAAAAACTTAATTGGACAACTCATGGGCCCAAATAAGACTTCTGGATCTTCTTGTAGAGCCTTTTTAAGATTGGACTTTAATTAAGGCCTAAAATAGAAATTCTGACTTGTGGGCTTCAATAGGACCCGGTTTGGGCTGAGATTTGGACCGCCCCACTTTGACATAAAGTCAAGTCAATAGGACCAGCAGTGGGGCTGCCCTCAACAAATCTGTGGGTGCAAATATCAATTCTTCTTCTCTTGTGCAAATAACACATTTTTGGTGGCTTTTCTTGACTTTTAGCTGGCTTTAACACAATATTCGCATTTCGGCTCATGAAACCTACACAAATGACAAGAAAGCACTAATCAATAGATATAACACAATAATATAAGCTAAGTGCTATACAAACAATGTGTTATTCAAGGGATAAATATCAGGGAATAAAAAAACGGACCATTTTAATATGTTAATATGTAAGATTGGACAAGTTAGGGAACTATTGGTAAAAAAGGCCTAACCGCTGATTTCCGTGTCTTATGGACTAGTTTACCCCTCGACTGATGCAAAGACTCATTTGCATATCACAAACACATAAGCAGACTTATTTGCATCAGTCACAACACAAACATAAAATGCAAAGATTTGTTTGCATACTCGCAACAACAACCACATAAACCATAAAATGTAAAGACTTGTTTGCATCAGTCACAACACACATAAACATTAAATGCAAAAACTTGTTTGCATACTCGCAACGACAACCACATAAACTATAAAATGTAAAGACTTGTTTGCATCAGTCACAACACACATAAACATTAAATGCAAAAAATTATTTGCATAGTCGAAACAACAACCACCACATACCATAAAATGCAAACATTTGTTTGCATAAACCAGAAGGGTATTATCGGTAGTGAAAAGGCCGTTTTTACAATATCAACGTTAAATGAGTATTTTCTTATTCGACAAATGCTTAATCAGGGCCAATATTATAAACTGGGCCTTAGCTGGGCCATTTGTGTTTTGTGGATGCTTAATGAGGTCCCAAAACCATTTTCATGGATAAATATACACTTTTGAGGACTTATCAAATACCCCCAAACAGCACTTTGCTTGTCCTCAAACAAAGGTGAGAAGAAAAAAATTAAGGACTCAAAAGAGAAGTAAAACTAGAGTGATTGCATTAACAATATGCATCAAGGCTTTCAACCACAAGGATTTCCCAAGTGGAGGAGTTTTAGTCTCCCGAGGGTTTTCCAGAGAAGATACCCACAAACTTACTACAATGACTATTCCAGAACAAGATGTTCTACCATTTACCTCAGAAATGGTTATATCAACGATAAGGATAAGTATTGTAAAACCGTTCATATGAGATATCATACTACAAATGCATGAATAAGATATGAAATATAAACCGAGCATAACGGTATCAAATGCATCAAAGACAGACATGCACCCATACTACCACGGATCTTAAGTCACCATTGGAAAGGTCGCTTTGACTTTTACCTCACAGACATACACTCAGAAATAAAAGTCAATCAGAGATGATGTTTATCATTTTACCTCTATGTGAGGAAAGAAGATGGACAATCATCTCACATATATCAATAAGAACGGACTGGTGTAATGGAATGAACTTAGTCTCAAAGAATGGAAAAAGTAATCTTGCTTGAGATGTCGGGTTTTTCACCTTAGCACCTTCTCACTTACTCGCCATATCCTACCATATCAGCTTAGATCTACAAAAGACATTAGTGGGTTGCAACTTGGCTTAGGACAGGGCTAGAAATGGAAAAGGCTTTTGGGAAATATTTTTGGAATATTCGGGCCTTCAATACTTGTGATTTGTAATAAAAGCACATGGAGAAATTGTTGGAATTTTTCTTTTAGGAAGAAGTGTTTCTCATCTTCTTTGGAAAAATTTCAATGAAGCTTTAGCCAATTTTTTGGAATCTTCCTTTCTTTTTTTATTTGAAATGGTTTTGGAAGATTATGGCTTTTTCTAGAATTTCTTCAAATTTTTTGATTTTCAACATTTGGTTCATCTCACTAGTTTGGAGATTTCTTTGTATTTCTCCTTTCTTTCTTGTAACCACTTAAACAATCATTCTAATGTTCAAAAAACAATGGGTAAAAGGACTTAAACATTCTAAGGGTAATTACTCCCACAATGGAGTTGGGTAAGGATAATGGGCTCAAGAAAAAGGCTAAGTAACAAGAAAAGCTCAAATAAATGTTCAACCTCAAGGATACAGTATCATCAGGGTAGGCTAAGGTAAACAGAGTTTAACTAAATGTCTTTGTATCATCTCTAAGTACTTATATGGCGATCACATCTTGAATAAGATACAAGACCCAAGTTTATATTACACCCATTTGATGTCATCTCAAGACTAACTGGAAAATGAATGTGAGACTGAAACAAACAAAATTTAGAGGTTGAGTCTTTTAACTCCATATGTACGTAATAACTCTCCAAGAAAAGGACGGGTCTCAAAAGCTCACTGGGTTAAGTCTCCGCACTTATTCCTCAAGTTTCTCAAGGTGTAATTGTATTTGCACATGTAATCTGTCATAAATGCAAGTGAATGCCATGCTTATGCTCATGGAAATGTAGTATGAGACTCAACTACTTGGTGAAACAATAAATGTCCTTAAACTTGAAAAAGATAGAATTCAACAATTATATTCATCATTGATGGTGTACTTATCCTAACTTTTGGAAAAGTCTTTGTGACAAAGAATTTTTAGATTTTTCAAAATTTGTGAATTTTTATACAAGTATGGAAAAAGAAATTTGAAAATCTTTTGCAAAAAGTTTGTAATACTTCCCTACCCCCAAACAAAAAGATTGTCTTGTCCTCAAGGCTCATACTAAGCATAGGAAAGAGAAAAAGAAAGATATTACCATGAATGTACTAAAATTCAAACCGCTTTTATAAATTCCTGCCAAACAAATTATCTCCACATACATAGAGATTACAAGGAATTCAATACTAAAACACAACTGAAATAAAATATGCTGAAATAAATGACTGACTCATCATAAAGGGAAATCTTAACTTAAAAAAATATATTTTGTATCCGCAATAATTATCAACCAGCCAAACGACAAAGAGAGAGTGGGTGGGCCAGTTGCGCCCACCCCCAAACAGAACTGAGCACAGATGGTAGAATGAGCGGTTTAACAGTCAAAATGCAACTAAACCCAGCAACAAAACGAGAAGCAATAAAGCACGAGCGGGCTTAGAAGATACACAGAGCTGCCTCCCAGGAGCGCTAATTTTAAGGTCTTCAGTTAGACAGGGGGACAAACAGGAAACTCACTACCTAGATAAACGCTACTTAAAACAAAGATACAGGAGAGATAAAATGCTAGAGTGGAATGTGCGAGATCCTGATGTCTAATATACAACAAAAAGTTTTTTAAAGTCAAATACTCGAGACTTAAAAGAAGATGAGAAATGACTTCCCCACCCCCAAACAGAGCTGGAAACAGGTTTGTTTGGTGATGACACTCAAGAGAAAAGTATGTACTAGATCAATTATACTCAGCCAGTAAGAGTTTGTGGACTAACAGTCCCGGCACTTTCAACCACACCTCTCAAAAGAGACAACAGAAAAAGAGCAAGAGAGGGTCTGGATACCAGCAAGTCAAGGGTCAGTCTAAATAGGTAGGATCCTCTAAGAAAGTTTCAGGAGGCCTTAACTCGTGGAAATGCTTAAGACATTGACCATTGACTTTATATTCAAAACCGTCTGCAGGATTAACACATGTAATAACATCATAAGGAGTTACTGTAGACATAACAAAGGGGCCTGACCAACGAGATATAAGTTTACCAGAAAATAAATGTAAACGAGGATTATAAAGCAAAACTTTGTCACCAATTTAAAAATAAAGTTGATTTCCCTGTTCGGTAGTAAGAGATGAAGAGATGATAACAGAATGACTACCGTTCGAATCTAATTGGGCACATTTTAGCTCGAGAGGAAGAGGATCAGGAGATGGAGAGATGGTCTCGACTTGGAACTCAGAATCAATGCAACAAATCGAATCAAGGGCCTCAGGGTCTTTGGGGTCAAAGATAGGGAAAATATCAAGATGAGCGTTGGTTTGAACAATAGATTGATTGATGTCGAAGTTAACATTATGCATGGTAGGGTAATGAACAACCGGATCTTCATGGTAACAACTATGTACCATCTCATAGAGTAGAGCATCGAGATGACACACATATTTAGATAAAGAAAGATCAGGAGGTTGTTGGCCAAGATTAAATATATTTACTTCAACAGTCATAGAGCCAAAAATGAAAACCATAAATCCATTCCAGCAGTTTATGAGAGCATTAGAGGTGGCAAAAAATAGACGGCCAAGGATGATGGGAACCGAGTTATCGGCACTAGGTTCAGTTTCCAACACCACAAAATCAACAGGATAGTAAAAGTCAGACACTTTGACTAAAAGATCCTCAACTATTCCTCTAGGTACTTTCAATGATTTGTCGGCCAGTTGTAAAGACATGCTTGTGGGTTTAATGGTTGTTAGACCTAAACTGGTGTATATGGAGTAAGGCAAGAGATTAACACTCGCTCCCAGGTCTGTAACGCCCCAGGATTTCGTCCTCGCCCATCCCAGTGCGTCGAGCACCATACCGCTCGCTAATGTCAATATTGTCTCCTTTTAGTCACTGCAGATATCCAACAGTAAAAGGTTTTGGATCAGAGCCCACCCATCTTGTTTACCCCAAAAGGCCTTGACATTAGTTAGAGTATAGATAAGCTCTATATACTACCGAAACAACCACTTCCTTGGCAATGTGGGACTAACACTAACTCATGGGTGTTACAATCTCACCACGTTAGAAATAGAGCTGTCCTCGGTTCAGCAACACACACAGCGCAGTCCCAAAATCTCCGACGTTCCCTACCAAGTGAGACAAGTACCTGGCGCTCCCTAGGCCTTTCCAGCGTACTTCCCACATGCAACAGGCGAACCGTCATCGACTCTGATACATACTATAACTCCCCGGGATTTTGTCCTCGCTCATCCCGGTGCGTCGAGCACCATATCGCTCGCTAATGCCAATATTGTCCCCCTTTAGTCACTGCGGATATCCAACAGTAGAGGGTTTTGGATCAAGGCCCACCCATCTAGTTTACCTCTAAAGGCCTTGACATTAGTTAGAGTATGGATAAGCTCTATATACTACCGAAACAACCACTTTCTTGGCAATGTGGGACTAACACTAACTCATGGGTGTTACAATAGAAATGTCACGACCCGAATTTTAAAAAAATATTTAAATAAACCCAGGCCGCAAAAATTTCTGACTCAAAAACCAGATCCAACAAAAATCTTAAATAAAATACAATGAAGAAAAATCCAAACGATAAAAGTACACCTGATTCCATCCTATTATACAACATAACTTACGCCAACAAAATACATGAATACCACTTTCAAATAAAATACATGATTGAAACATCTAAAGATCTCTACTGGTCCCAACAAGCGGTCTGTCACAGCTCCATAACTCAAACCTCTTCTGACTGCATTCCAAATGGAATTCCAAAAAGAATAAACCCACGTGCAAAACAAAGCAACATGGGTCAGGATAAAAGCTGGTATGAGTAAACAAGGGGGAAATCTATTCCTACAAAATAACATAATAAATATAAAGTTCCAACATATGATTAACAACATAATTAACCTTCAAGAACAATTCTTCCATGCTAAGACAATAAGCATACACCAAAAACCATATCAATTCCATTATATTTAAACCCTTTATCCATTATTTAATCACATGCTCAATCCCATTATCCAATTCCAATTTATCTATTTACATTTTAATTGATCGATAATATAAATACATTACCTAAGCAACAACTGTCTTTAAGGATAGGTCTATCCACATGCACAAAATAAATTAGTTGACCTATCCACCAGCAAAAATGGAGTTAATACATAATAGACAAATATAATAAAAATATACCAAATCACATACACATTACGTGTTATCTAATACTTTGTATTAATCTGAAAATACATTTTATTAATTTAAACCATTAATAATGACTCATTTCAACACTTCATAGTTTGCAATCTGCTAAAATGACAAGTCCAATTATGACTACTAATTCCCATAATAAATAAAACAACGTAGGTCTTCCATATAATCATAGTTACCTCCGATTCATAATCAAAGTATATAAAATTTACCCATATAATTAATTAACACCAAGCACTACAATACCATAAGCCTTAGCACACTACCAAACAACGAATCCAAAATCACAAAACCACGTCCTAGCCTCTAGCCGGTGCTCGGGTTTAACAACCATAAAAATCACAACATATGCCCAAATACTAGTACACCTTCTACAGGATGCACTCCACACATTTGCCATACCCACACTGCACCAGTGTGCATTGACCATGGTTAAGAGCCTCTACGTGGAAACCAAAACCCAAGTGGGTGCTTATCTGCAAGCTTTGGCTAGCCTCGACGTATGCCTAACTCATTATCTCTAATACCTCCCTTGAGCTTTCTAATGTGGCGCCCAGACCAACCCCGAAGGCTATGAAGGTCTGTAGGGTCAGTTCCGCAGGGTAAGCCGTCTAGGAAATACACAAATATAATTCTAAGTGTCAACACGCAGGCTAAGCCGTCTAGTGTAATATCTAATTTCCTTAACTTAATTTCACAGGTGCGGCAAATGTACTAATGCTTGGGCAAATACCAAAAACAAATAATTATCAAGCAGACAACATCATTCGATCATAGAACACATAAACTCATAAGTTCCAAATTCTAAATCCATTCCATATTTCTTTTCCATTTTCCCATGTAAATACACAGAACACATAAACTCATAAGTTCTAAATTTTAAATTCATTCCATATTTCTTTTCCATTTTCCCATGTAAATACAACGTCTATGGTGTCGGCCATTCAAGGCAATTTATCAATTATGTCCCAAAATTCAGAATTTAATCTCTTTGATCAATATGCACTTTTTATTGATAAGCATTAATTTTTTAGCATGCATAGCCAAACAAGATATCAAAGCCGGCAACAACATTACAAATAGTGTACTGTACACCCATAACAATTCAGAAATTAAAAATCTCCTTAAATATGTAATCCATATATAATATATATAGATATATACCTCACAGTAATAGAAGTCCTACCCGACCACAATTCCAAAGTAATTAATTAGAACCACGTTCTTATATATAATAAAAACCAGAATAATATTCACATATATTTGGACTCTAATTCATCAATTCCTATAAGTTCAAAAGATAATAAATTCCTATAAGATATATGTACATAACAATATGCATACCCATACCTATTCTTACATTCTAATTAATGTTCATGTAATCAATTAGTAAAGGTTATAATCTCTGAATATGTCAACATCATCATAAAGTAAAATAAAAATATAATTCTTTAAACTATATCCACTCACCTGTTACCCCACGTTCAGTACTTCTTCTTCTAAACTCCAACCTCTGCAACTTTCTTGGAAGCGAATTACTCACACCAAGCACTGCTTCTAAATTCTGCGACTAAACTCGACAACTCTCTCGTCACTACAATCCCTTCTCTTTCAACTCTGATACCAAGAAATGTCACGACCCGAATTTAAAAAAAAAGGAAAAAAATAAAAGAAAAAAAAGAGAGAGAGTGGAGGCCTTTTGGGGTAAACCACATGGGTGGGCCCTGATCCAAAACCCTCTACTGCTGGATATCCGCAGTGACTAAAAGGGGACAATATTGACATTAGCGAGCGGTATGGTGCTCAACGCACCGGGATGAGCGAGGAGCAAATCCCGGGGCGTTATAGTTGGTATCAGAGCCGACGACGGATCTCTTGTCGGGGTTGGGGGAGTACGCTGGAAAGGCCAAGGAACACCCAGGGGGTGAAAGGAGCGCTAGGTACACGACCTCACTAGGCAAGGAGCGTCAGAGATTTTGGGACTGTACTGAGTGTACTGCAGAGCCCAGGACGGCTTTATTTCTAAGGTGGTGAGATTGTAACACCCATGAGTTGGTGTTAGTCCCACATTACCAAAGAAAGTGGTTGTAGTGGTAGTATATAGAGCTTAACAAAACTTTAACTAATGTCAAGGCCTTTTGGGGTAAACCATATGGGTGGGCCCTGATCTAAAACCCTCTACTGCTGGATATCCGCAGTAACTAAAGGGGGACAATATTAACATTAGCGAGCGGTATGGTGCTCGATGCACCGGGATGAGCGAGGAGGAAATCCCGGGGCGTTACAAATACTAACAGAGCTTTTCCCATGAACTTACCACCAAGTTTCCATGGTAAGGTCAGTTTTTTAGGGCCCTTATATTTTACCACACCGTTATGTTGGACAAGTGCAGAGAATTCTTCCGCTACAAACGCGTTTTTGGGCACATTTGTTTTCCGCTTTGCGGTGCACAAGTCTTTCAAAACCTGAGCGTAGGAAGGTATCTTTTTAATAGCCGTGAGGAAATGTATATTAATATTTATATGCTTGAACACATCAAGTACCTCCTCTGCTTGGACTTCTTGCAGAGACCTTGTGAGTTTCTGGGGGTAAGGCATGGGCGGGTTGTAAGTTTGTGTAGAATCCACAATCTCACGGGAATGCTTCCTTGGCTTAGAGGTGGTAGCCTCATTAGCCGAACCTTTAGGTGGTGCAACAGGTGCAGTGGTAACCAGGGTCACAATGTTAGGACTTGGTTTATAATTAATCTGATTATCAACCTGTTTACCTAACCTAAGTGTGGAAACCGTTTTAACTTCTGCAATCAGTGGTGATGTAGACAGAGTTGGAGTTTCCGTCACCAAGGCACTTTCCTTGCCCTTGGTGTTCGGGATAGCTTGTCCCGGAAATTTGCCCTTTTCATCAAGTTTTTGTTCAATCCTCTAGATAGCTTGGGCGTTTGATTCAACGGACACTTGCGTCTGTTGAATGAAACGGGCAAGCACATCTTCAAGGGAGGTCTTAGGAGGGGCAGATTGATTGGTCGACACTTGGCCCGTGGAACTACTCATGTGATGAGCATTGTTCGAATAAAGGGGGGACCGTTACCCTGTTCCCATTTTCATTACTACCAACATACGTGGCATTGCTACGTTGCCCATAAGAGTTAATAAAACCAGGTGAAGCCGCATAATTATTATTCGAGTAAGACAGATTAGAATGGTCCATGTATGGGTACGTGGCATTGCCCTTAGTAAAGTTGGTTTGCCCAGCGTAAGTGAACGCACGGGCTTCCTCAGCTTCTGGTAAATTATAAAGGAGAGGGCAAAACTCGACAATATGGGTCTAGTCATGACAAGCATCACATTGGAGAGTGGAGGCACTCATAACAGGTGATCTGGGGTTTAAGGACACCTCAAGTGTTTCTACCTTTTTTACTAAACCATGAAGCAAAGTTTTAAGCTCGGCGTCGGGTTTTACCTCATACATGCCTCTAGGTTTATCATATGAGTCCAGGGTAGTGTTTCTCAGGTTTGGTCCAGGTAAGTTCCATTGTTGGCTATTATTAGCTAATTTTTCAAGGAATGAAATAGCCTTTGCGGAGGACATATCAAAAAATTCTCCACCGTTCATGCCTTCAACCATATTTCTAGTTGTATAATTAAGGCCTCTATATATGATCCTAACTTTTTCTGTATCATCAACTCTGTGGTGTGGACACTGAAGAAATATGTTTTGATACCTCTCCCATGCATCAAAGAAAACCTCACCCTCTTTCTGCCGGAAATTCCTTATGGCATCAACAATATGATTGGTTCTGGTAATAGGAAAGAATTTGGTCAAGAACGTTTTGCTAAGTTGAGCCCAGGTGTCATTTGAATTGGAAGGAAGGCTATGTAACCAGTGATGCACAATCCCCAAGAGAAAAAAGAAACAATCTCAAGCTAACTTCCTCTTCAAGAAAATGTTTCTCCTTTAAAGTATTTAGAACGGTCACAAACTTATTGACGTGCTGATATGGATCTTCCCGTTGAAGTCCATGGAACTTAGGCAACATGCCCACAATCTGAGGGCGAATGCCATAGCTATATGTAGTTGTCTCGGGCAAGACTATGCAGGTAGGTGGCCCAGTTGCCAAAGGTGAAAAGTAATCCCGAAGGGTAGCTTCTTGAGCCATAGGTGCAGGATTTACTTCAGAAAGTGAGGTTGAGTTGTTAAGCTCTTCCTCAAGAGAAGGAGTGAGGTTCGTGATTGTGCTTTTTATGTAGATTTGAATAGGTTTGGACAAGATTTTACGTGATCTAAGATGCATGCAACATGCTTATTACATATGCCACAAAAGTCCTAACCATTCAAAAGCATCTAACAAGGGGCTCAAAAACTGACTCAATTTTGTGTTCACCCGAGTCAATGAGTTCTTCCTAACCTTCAGTTGTGAATTCTCCCTATATTTTGAAAGTCAAGTAGCGAATAACCAGTGTGGGAGGTTTTCCGTGCATAAGCAACGTTCCTTAATTAATAAACCACAGTGATTCTACAGAGGTCAAATTGTTGATTTTGTCAACAACGTTTCAAGTTGTTTGCAATTCTAACCATCATGTCTAAAATTTACAATAATGTTTTTCTTTTTTGCAAAACTAACATTCAACTTTCTTTCCGGTGTCGGATTCCGCTTAGTTAGCTGATGTGGCATTTTATTGCTGACTTGTCACTTAACTTGTCCACGTGGACAAAAAACTTAAATTTTATTTTTTTTAAACTTTTGGATAGCACGTGATCCAAATTTCTCTTCATTACAACATCTTCATCATTACAGTACAAATTTCTACTTCAACATAAATATGAAGAAACAAAATCCAATCAATAATACAAATGTCAACATCTTCTTCTTCTTTGTAGATTCGAGCTTCTTCTCCAATTTTTCTAGCTCCGCTATCAAAAATTTACAATCTTGTTTTTTTTTTTTTCTCCAATTCTTTCTCAATACATTTGCACTTATTTTCCAAAGCAGCATTCTTCGAATCAAGCTCTTCGTTCATGTTCATTAATACGCATCCGCATGAAGGGAACCCATATGGTATAGTTGGACTCATCTAATGAAATAGTTTTGAAAATGCCGAGTTGTCTTGTGGGGTGTAATGGTGATGAATGACTCGTGAGGATGATTGATTTTCTGGAACAATTGAATTTTCGGTAGACGAAGAATTGTTTTCAGATCCAGCCATTGCAGAAATTTGTTGCAGAAAAAGAAACAGATTTGACACCTTTTACTAGAACAAGTGTATTTCTCTGGTCAGAACTCCAAATTGCAAACCGTTGATTGAGTTGGAAAGAGGACTTGAATATCTTTCCAACAGGATATAGTACGTCTGCTTGATCCTAATATACTGTCTTGTAGAAGCCTGCAAAGATGACAAATTTTCAGAAAATAGAATAGGCGAAAAACTGGTATGTAATTTAGGTTTGCGAAAATGTTTGATATTTGGGTTTGAGATTCAAGGATTCAAGAATGGTTTGATTTTAAGGGTTGTAGTACGCAGTGGATTCAAAATTCAATAAGTTTTTTCAAAAAAAATATAAAAATTCAATAAAAAAAGGAACAGAAAAAAGCAAGTTCAAAGGATCGAACATGTTCTTGATACAATGTTAAATAAAAGACTTCAATTCAATTCAATTCAGTTTTTCATATTGATTCATCCCAAAACATGGGTTTATATACAAGTTAGTTTCTTGTCTACCAAGACACACTATTCTAAATACATAATATTCTAAATATATCCTAAATATATTGTTTCCTATTTAGAATATATATACAGCTTTCTACACTATTTTGCCACTCAGATATTCCATTTATACATGCAATCTATCCTGCTTACAGGATATATGAGCTTCCTAGCCAAGAATTTATTGTGGGTATGCAGTTTTTTGTAGCCATGCATATTGTATACATATTCCATTAACTTTTTGAGTTCTTGTGGCTGACAAAATTTTTATTTTTGATGCAAATTAAATTTGATCAATCACATCATATATATGTTTGAAAGTTTGTTGCTTGAGTCTCAAATGACACTTGTGATATGCATGTATGAATTACTCTATAAGTAATTTTCCTACTTTTTTATATATGGTTGTTATGAACCTGGCTTTGTGATTTTGTCAGAGGTGCGCGCTATGTTTTCTAATTTGTATCTGCTACTAAAGAAATTCTTGAAGCTAGCCTTTAAAGGAGTCGTTTGGCGTAACATGTCCATGATAAATTATGGAAGAACATGGAAATTTCCAAGATCGAGAATGAAACTGCGGTACAAACAAAATAAGAAAGAAAAATATTATTTAATTTGTAAAATCAGAACATATAATTGTGTATGATGTTAGGTTAAGATTATATATTATGTCTATGCTTGCAGAGTAATTTTTTTTTCTTTTTGTCTTTGGACAAGTTGCTGAATTGTAAAACATTTTCTATCAACATTTTAAGGTCACAGGTCATCACCAAACGAATTTCGTCAAAGTAACCTCTTATGAAGAATTCATTTTGTAACTTAGGTTTTTGTGTCCTTTAAGGTTAAAAAATAAATTTTTTAAAAAATGTTTGGCTGGAATTCCTCAACTCGGTTACTCTTTGCTTTATCAGAGTGAATTCAAAAGCTTATATAAGTGCACAAGAAAGTGTTTGCTGGTTTGTTTTGTTGTCGTAATCAAAAGTGTGCAAGTGTTTACAGTTCTGTTCTGTTCTGTTTTAGGTAGGGGAAAAGGTGACGCATATTGAAGTAACACTGTACAATTGAGAATCATGGCTGTTGCGCGCCTATGCACATTGGACGTTAAAGAAAAGCCCAATGGCAAGTACTGGTGCTGGTGTTTCTGTTCTCTCAAAGTTGAGGTAATTCATTCCAAGGAAATTGTTGTCCGTGATTGGGATGAGACCCTCAACACACAACCTAAAGAAGAGTGTCTTCGCCTTTCATGAATACATCAACAAGAATGTATTCCATGTATGATGTGAAGACACATAATTCAGCCGAGTCAGCTTGGATCATTGTCCATGGTTATGTTTACAACTGTGCGCACTCCGTTCTTGAAACACCATCTAGGCGAAAACACCATCCTAGCGATTTTTATGCGATTCACTCCGATAGTAATATGGTTAATATATGTATTCTCTAATCCCAGTAACTTAATTACCACAAAAGTCAATACACAATCCCACAATCCCTGATTCCTTTCCTAAATATTAGGAAATATTAAGATAGATATAGAAAAAAAATAAAAAAGGCAACGGATTCTTTGCTCTCTCTTTCTCTAATTTATTCTACTTTATTCTTCAAAAAAAAAAAAAAAAAATACAACAAAGCTCTTAATAGTTAATACTACGTGACTGTTGGTCGTTTGGATTTTGGATTGCTAACTTGCCACTTTTTGATTCCTCCCATCTATTTTCGAAGGTAATTTTATTTTGTTGTTTACTTATTCACAGTGAATTTCGAAAAGACCTTTGAATTAGATTTTTAGTTAATATAATTTTAATGATCAACAAAGTATTATTGGTTGTCGTTGATTATTATTCATTTAGTTGTTAAATCAATTTATGGTTTTAGGTCAAATGTCAAATCGTCGTCAAACACCCAAGTCATCCAAACAAAAAAAAAGTATCCTTTCATTTTTCAAACTAGTGGATGAAGATACATCAAATGGTGTTGGAGGTTCTTCGTCTAATGTTGCTAATATAGTAGGCGATAACGATGAGCAACGCCCTTCAAAAACTCCAAGAGTTGAACCTAATGAAGTAGATGTTACCTCTTTTTTCGATTGTGATCCAGGATTACGTGGCCGGATATGTAATTACTCTTTGAATCAGCGTGATGAGGTTCGAATAGCTTATCTCAAAATGGGACCATTTCAGCCATCTTTCAAGTCGTATCCCTTAACAAAATCAGGGACCCAAAATCGTAGTTTTGGAAAGAATTGGTTCAGTTAATTCTCTTGGCTTGAGTACTCTCCAGCAAAAGATAAAGCTTATTGTTTTTCATGCTTTGTTTTTGAAACAAATCCACCAAAGTATCCTGCATTCACTTTTGAAGGGTTTCATAGCTGGAAGAGAGTTAACGATGGTGATAGGTGTGCATTTTTGCAACATATAGGAGGTCCAAATTCATTACATATGAAAAGTGTGGGATTCTGTGAAGACTTAATGAAACCATCTCATCATATAAACAGAGTAATGAATACACAGTCCAAAGAGGATATTCTAAAGAATCGACTGCGAGTTAAAACAACAATAGAGGTAACCAAATGGCTTGCATTACAAGGATGTGCTTTTAGGGGTCATGACGAATCAACTAAATCAGAAAATAGAGGGAATTTTGTTGAGCTTGTAAGTTTTGCTGCAAAATTGGATGAAAAGATCAATGAAGTTGTCTTAGAGAATGCCCCAAAAAATGCTATGTATATTTCCCCTCAAATTCAAAAGCAAGTATTGCATATTCTTGCTGAAAGGGTGAGAAATCAGATTCGCGAGGAAGTTGGGGATGCGAAATTTTGTATTCTTGTTGATGAAGCACAAGATAACTCTATTAAAGAGCAGATGGCTATTGTTCTGAGATTTGTCGACGCTAGTGGTTTCGTGAGAGAGCATTTTTTTGGAATTGTTGGCGTTAGAGATACTAAAGCGTTAACATTAAGAAATGAGATATCTGATGTTCTTTCTCATTACAATCTTCACATTGAAAACATGCGAGGGCAAGGTTATGATAGTGCTAGCAATATGCGTGGCGCGTGGAATGGGTTACAGGCATTATTTCTTAAAGGATGTACACGATATATGGTTGTTCTTCTCAAAGTTGGCTTCCATTGTCAATCTTGTCAGTGCTTCTCCCAAGTGTAGAAATGAGTTACAATCAGCTCAAGAATACGAACTTGCATTATTGTTAGCTTATTGTGAAAATAAAACTGGTAAGGGGGCTAATCAGATTAGCAATTTGCAGCGAGCTGGAGCTACTCGTTGGAGTTCCCATTTTGCTTCTGTTACTAGATTGATAGATATGTTCAGTGCAACGTGTACAGTTCTTCAAAGCATCATGAAGACGGGATCTAATAACTCGATGCGTGGGGAAGCAAAGGGAGCTTATATTCATTTGAAAACATTTGATTTTGTTTTTATCTTGAATTTGTTGCATAGAACTATGGGAGTGACAGATTTATTATGTCAAGCTTTGCAAGAAAAATCCCAAGACATCCTAAATGCTATGAATTCAGTTTTAACAACAAAGGCTCTTCTTGAAGAATTGAAAAATGAAAAGTGGGACTCTTTCTTGGAAAATTTGTTGTCTTTTTGCAAAAAGCATGATCTTGATACTCCTAAAATGGATGATCACTACATGATAGGAACACGTCGTTCTTGCCAGCAAAATGATTGCATTACAGTTGAACATCATTATCGTGTTGATTTATTTATTGTAGTGATAGATCATCAGTTGATGGAGTTAAAGAATAGGTTCACTGAGGATGCAATGGAACTTCTTAAACTTAGCTCTGCTTGGGATCCCAGAGATTCTTTTATGTTTTTTGAAATTGAAGACATTTGCAGTCTTGCCGAAAAGTTTTATTATCAGGATTTCACAAGACAAAGAATAAGCATTTTACGAGGCCAGCTGCAACACTATAACCTTGATGTGATTCCAGATCTGCGTTTTCGGAATATGTCAACAATTTCTGAGTTATGTCAAGGATTGGTTGAAACAAGAAAGTCTATAGCTTATAATTTGGTTGACAGATTGATTCGTCTTGTACTGACTCTTCCTGTTTCCACAGCAACGACAGAATGAGCATTCTCAGCTATGAAAATTGTCAAAACCCAACTTCGCAATAAGATGAACGACGAGTTTCTAGCAGACTGCATGATTATCTACATCGAACGTGAATTTGTAAAAGGCATTGATTTAGAATCAGTTGTTGATGAGTTTGATAGTGTTCCTCGAAGGGAACAACTCCATTAGGTCTCAAATTATAGGTTTTTCTTGTCTTTATTGAATAATGGGAACCTTATTTACTTTGTCGATTTTAATCTAAATTTTCATTTCTTTCGGTTTGTGGTATTGTTTTTTTTTTTCTTTCTTAGTTCATCCAAGCCCACCCTATTTTGAAATCCTGGATCCGCCACTGAAAGAGGTAATTAATTTTTTGTAACATTGCTGACCTTATCAGTTTTTATCTTAACTTTCTACCTTTAAGTTTACCAATTTTAGCCTCTCAATCTCCACGTCTGAAATACTTTTTAGGGTTGGTAAATGCAGAGATTTAATCCATTGCAAAAGGTATTCTCTTTTACCATCTATGGCACTGATGTCAATCCAAAATGACATGGAAAGAGTTTTTTAAGATGACAAGGAAAGAGCTTACCAACATGAACTTCTTGGTTTCTCCATGAGTCATGGAAACCAAGAAAAACTGACAAGGAGAGAATGATCAACAATACCTTTTTGTTATCAGTTCAGTCACAAGTTAAGTCGTCATTAAGAGCAACTCTTTTGACCAAACTGACTGAACTGATAATAAAATATAAGTTTTATGACCAAACTGACAACAAATAACTTTTATGACCAAACTACAAAAACGTGCAAAGTACAATGACCAAAATGAACATTTTATCTACAAGCAAGTGAAGGAACGCTTAGGTAAAACCAGCTTTCCCCAAACTAATTTACTCCATTTGACTCTAGTTTCACCGAAGTGTAAAGCTTTGTAAGCAGACTTTGTAGTGTACACTCCTGAAGGTGTCAATTTCCAGATTACTTCATCTTTACTAAGATTGGTGACCACTTTAGTATCCAGAATACTCTGTTGCAACACATTATCAGTGAGGTTTGTAACATGATCATTCCATCTGCCATTGCTAATGAGTTTAGCTACAGTAGCACTTCCATCAAACAGTGTGTTCCAAACTGTCCTTGCAGTAGGATAATTCCAGAGAGGTGACAGGGAGCACCATAAATCAAACAGTGTGTTCCAAACTGTCTAGCATGTAGTACTGATCTCCATACCCAAAAGCAGTCTTTAATTGCCACTATAGACTCTTGTTCTCCCTTGTCTCAACCCATTTTTTCCTGGGAAATACCCTTCAACACTGCCATTGAGAAGTATTGAATAGGTAGGAGAACATATACATGCTTCAACTGAAAACTTGAGATTGATTTTCCACATTGAATTTTTTTTTTCTTTGGGTGAAGATTCTTCACATTGATTTCAATATCTGGTGAGAAAGGAAAAACAAAATATATCTGACAGGATTCTATATATTGATAACAACGATGTAAGAGGAAACAAATGAAAAAAGGCGTTGGCCATTTGTCTGGTAATCTTATCTTCAAAAAATGCAAACCGTCTATAAAAACTCTCCTCACTCTAGACTAAGACCACTCCACTCACTCCTATTTCTGTTTGTTTGTGTTTTGCTCCTTAATCTTCTTTGAAGCCGTAATTACCTTCTGCCGGCTTTCTTTTCATTGCTTTAGTTTCTTCTCTCTTTGCATCAAAGGTATATTTTTATCAACTATTTTTATTTGTTTGATTTGTTAGAGAAATATTTCAGATTTATATATAATTTGCTTAATATTGTTGATTCAATTGATGAGTGGTCTAAATAAATTGGATCACATGAAATTTAATTGCTTTGGAAGATATCAGAATTATTATATAGCTTTTTTTTTTCTTTCTAATGGTTGTTTCGTCATGACATCGAATCACAAACTGTTCCCTTTTCTTTTTGGATTTCCTTATTTGACGCTAATGTTTAATACATTTCATCCGCTAAAAACCATTAGACGACATGCCAAAGTTTAGATAATTAAAAGCATTTTTCTCATGTTATGGCTGAATCTTTATTAGCAAAGAAATCAGATAAGATGGGAATGAATTAATATTTCTGGGTTAAGAGACATTGAAACCTTAAAAGGGTTAAAAGTCAACGTAGCTGCATATACGCAGATATGAATGGGAACTTTCATTTGTAAAAGTAACAATATCAAAGTAGATCTCATTTGGTTACATTATGGTGGACTGTAACTCAGGGATACATTGAATGTTCAAACTTTGGTAGATTGTGTCTCGTAGGAAATAGAAACTGTTATAGTGCTTACTGGAGGTGATGACTGAAAGAACGCGAAATAGTCGTTAATTAAATTGCACTTTTCAAAACCTTGCTTTGACTACCTAAAACGAGTATATCTTCAAGAAAGGGTTATCGAATCCACGTCTAAGAGAGAACCAAGTTAAATGAAGAAACGAAATTCATATTTACTAATCTAGAGAATAAGGGGAAAATAATATAACAAGGTAGATGGTGATTAACTACTACTAATGTAAGAAATAATTGTAGGAAGACAAATATGATGAGAGTTTCAAGAGATTGAATCCACCAATTCAAATATGTAATAATTAATATATAGATTTAGAAAGATTAATCCATAGATAGATACTCATTACACACTAAGATGATTCAAAATGAATAATGGAAAGGCATGACATTAAATACTTATTCTATCTACATTAGAGTCTATCAATTCTAGAAAATCAACGATACTTCTTATCATTAATAAAATGTGAGGAAAGACTACAATACAATGTATAACTATTATGTTGGTGGCAAGAAAGAGGACGTTCGTCTTTCAGACCGTCACTCAATTTGTCCCCAAATAGGTATACCAAAGTCTATATTCCACCTACTAAAAGAATTTGAAGAACTAAGAAGAAGGTAAATAAACATCGTTATATATTTCATTTCACAAATAAATCATTGCAATTACTTACCTCTAACCTTCTCTTGAAGCGCTAGATCCCTGACCTCCAGAATTACTCTAATGGATTAAAGCCTGATAAATCATACACTGACTACTACATGAAATAAAAAAGGCTTCATCTCTCCCTTGAAAAAGGGAGATTAGCCTAGCATAATACTAAACTAAAAGAAGAAGAAGAAGAAGAAGAAGAAGAAGAAGAAGAAGAAGAAGAGGGAAAAATTAGACTTAACCCCCCTATTTTGTCCATATTTCGAATAAACCCCCATATTTGTCCAAGTTTGGACTTTAACCCCCCCTCCGTCAGCTCCTGTATAAGTTAACACCTATTTATATTTTTTTTCTTTCGAAAATACCCTTCCCTTGTTCTTTTCGAGGGGTTAAGTCTAAAGAAGGAATGAGGGGTATTTTCGGAAAAAAAAAATGCAAATAAGCGTTAATTCGGATGGGAGCTAACGGAGAGGGGGTAAAGTCCAAACTTGGACAAATGGGGGGGTTTATTCAAAATGTGGACAAAATAAGGGGGGTTAAGTCAAAATTTTCCAGGAGAAGAAGAAGAAGAAGAAAAGAACTTTATTAGAATGAGTTTTTGCTCTCATTTCATGACGATGAATACAATGAATAGAGCTCCCAGTTTATAGATCCATAGGGAGCCTAAAAGGGGAAAATTGTAAAATATTACATAATATTTGATTTGATTATAATCAAATCAATTACTAAATATTTGTGGAAGAAAATGTCAAGAATAAAATCTTTGAATTATTGTGGTCAAAGATTAATGAAAAACATGTGTTGGAAACCAAATCATTGCCACCATTGTTGCTAATTCTGTAGGAAAAATTGGCGATAACCCCCCACATTATGGTCACTCTTGTCAAGAACCCCCTCATTTGTCCATTTTTGGCGTTAACCCCCTAACCCCCCAAATTAGACCTTGTGTTGCCCAGTTTACCCCTGACCCCTCATATTTGAGTAAACCCCCTAATTTATCATTAATAAAAGTTTACTAACAGATGTTAACTCCGTTAACAGAAATTCTATTTGCCTAAACCCCCTGAAAAGTAAAAATCTGAAAACCAAAAACGTAAAATTTACTCTCACCTACTAGTCCACGTTAATCAGGTTTATGGGAGTTGATTTTACTTTTGTTTTTGAGTTTTGAACTATCAGGGGGTTTTCGCAAATATATGTTCTGTTAACAGAGATTAACGACTGTTAGTGAACTTCTGTTACTTAAGTTTGGGGGGTTTAGTCAAATAATATGTGACAGGGGTATAGTGGGCAAATAAATTGTTGAAGTGGGGGATTGGGGGGTTAACACCAAAAATGGACAAATGAGGGGGTTCTTGCCAAGAGTGACCATAATGTGTGTGTGTGTGTTGGGGGGGGGGGGTTATCGCCAATTTTCCCAATTTTGTATAAAACTGTAATATATAGTGTCATTCTAGAAGATATTGGCAATCTTCCTTGGATGGCTGATTGTCTCAATATTCTCCATATTTTACACATGCTAGAATCTTAAATATCAACCTTCAAGTGATTCTATGCTCCATCTTCTATTTAGTAGTCTCACTTCACTTATTTCCTTAATGCGCCTCTCTTGGACTTAAGCTTTGTAGATAATTTACGGGCTTATTTAGATTTAATCCACTAGGATTCATTTAAGGCTTTGACCATTTGGATCCATGACTTTGGGCTTCATACTTGACTTTTCTCCTTTTGCTCTTTTTATATTATTTTGTAGGTTTTTTCTTTGATTTATTCCTTTCTAGGTTCTTTCCTACAAAAATACAAAAACAATAGAAATTACACTAATTCAAGTCCAAAAGTGAGTTCTAACATCAAACTAATTAGGGGTAAAAACTACGTTTTTGGATTCTTAACAATGACCAGTTTTTTTTTCACTTGAAATTGGCTCAATGACTATAGAATATAATAAACCAATTGTTGATGAAACTTTTTTTACCTTTTAAAGATGGTCATGAAAAGGTCTTCTCCTAGTTTATCATCACTGTTTGTTCAATATAAGGAAAAACAGGTAGAAAACTAGTTGGCATGCATATGAAAACGTATAATACATACTTTTGTACTATAGAATGAAAATGTTTCAAATATATACCTAACTATTTAAGTGGATAAGCGTATTGATCTTCTAGGTTCATGTGCTTCTGTTCAACCCTTGAATAGAACAGATTTGTTGAGACTTAGTTGAATTTGGCACTCTTTCACTTTTAGGATCCGTGTAAAGTGTCGTATAAAAATTATACAATAGAAAATCAAGTTATATACAACTCCTAGGTTTTCTACTAGATAGATAGATGAAATGAAAAATGATCCAATATCATTTGATGCATACTATATAACCCTTGACAGCTAACTAAGCTAACCAGATGAAAATTTATGTTTTATTGCAGAGCGAATATAGGAACAACTGTCAGATGTAAATTTATGCATCTGAAGCTGGTTCTTGAATGAAGAATTGTTAGGATATCAACCTAAGAAACTACTATACAGGAATGATAATCATTGTTTGTAAATTTTTCAACTTGATTACCGAGGGGAGGATTGGTATAGCTATTAAAGAGGAATGATAGTATTCACAACCCCATCCATCAAGTACTCCCGTAGGAATACAAGCAGAGAAGAAAATTTTGGGAATGTCAGTAGCTAAGAGTATAAAACTGGTAAGTCCAAGTTTTGTATTGCTCTTTTTTATTTTTGGGATTGGACTGTTATATCTAATTATAAAAATAAAATGGTCAACGAATACAAATGCATTACTAAGTTGAGTAAAGAAGTCATTTTTTTTACTAAGTGTATCAGGCCCGAAGGCTACTGATGATACCATTTAAGAAAACAATATTTTTGTGTAATTTCACTATCAAGTTATAATTACAACTTTGTGTTGAACTTAGGATAAGAACATGTATAATTTAGTATTTTTCTTCCCAATGTCAGAAAAAAAAATTGTTTTGGGTAAATGAATATAATTTAGTCTTATCTTAAATATGAATATGGATTGAGCTAGCTGACATATTCAGATGTGGTGTCTGCCATACAAATATATTGTTTGACATGTATTGTATTTCACACAATGTGTTTTGTCTATATAAGCAAGAGGTGTGTTGGTTTTAGTTCATGTAAGCAAACAAACCCCTTCCTATCTCCCTTATTTCTCTTGAGTTAGAGCGTTTTGAGCCTAAGTTTTTTCTTCATCACTGTTTTGAAAAGAAAACGTTTCCACGGCTCTTTCGTGTACTTTATAGAAGTGAAGAATTAATTATCATGTAGTCAGAAAGTATGTCACATCATAGTTAAGTAAATTACATTTCTATTTATTCAATTTGAAATAAGAAATGTTCGTCTATTAGATATACTTATTTTTCCTACTATCACTACATATGATTTGTATACATTTTTTTTCCCACTGTTATTCAATTTAAATGAGCTCCCTAGCCAAGGATTTGTTATAGGTATGCAGTTTTTTGAGGCCATGCATACTGTATACAGTGGAAAAAAACTGCATACCTACAACAAATCCTTGGATAGGGAGCTCATATAAATGGAATAAAAGTGGGAAAAAATTAATGTATGCAAATCATATGTAGTGATAGTGGTAAAAATACGTATATCTAATAAAAACAACCATTTCTTATTTAAAATTGAATAAACTGAAATGTAATTTACCTAAGTATGATGTGACATACTTTTTGTCTACAAGATAATTAATTTCTTCACTTCTATAAAGTACACGAAAAGAACCCTGAATTTTTTTTCTTTTCAAAACAATGATGAAGCAGAAACTCAAGCTCAAAACACTCTAACTTAAGAGAAAGATGGGAGATAGGAAGGGGTTTGGTTGCTTGAATGAACTAAAATAAACACACCTCTTGCTTATATAGACAAAACACATTATGTGAAATACAACACATGTTAAGCAATATATTTGCATGGCAGACACCACATCTGAATATGTCAGCTAGCTCAATCCATATTCATATTTAAGACAAGACTAAATTATATAAATTCAGCCAGAACAATGTTTTTGTTCAGATATTGAGAAGAAAAAGACTAAATTATACATGTTCTTATCCTAAGTTCAACACAAAGATGTATTTATAACTTGATAGTGAAATTACAAAAAAGTATTGGTTTCTTAGGTGGTATCATCAGTAGCCTTCGGGCCTAATACAGTCAGTAATAAAGAGCATGACTTCTTTACTCAACTCAGTAATGCATTTGTATTCGTTTACCATTTTATTTATATAATTAGGTATAACAGTTCAATCACAATAATAAAAATGAACAATAAAAAACTTGGACCCATCAGTTGTATAACCATGGAAATGGTTCTAGGACCCCATTAAAGGTCCGCAAAGTTCAAATAAATGGCCCAGCTAAGGCCCGGTTTATACAATTTGCCCTGTTTAAGCATTTGACGGATAGCAAATTACCTAATATAATTAACGTAGAAAATGTAAAAACAACCCTCTTTCCATTTTAGTGTGTGATAATTAGAGAGATTTTTGACGAAAATGACCTCTCCAACCAAAACACAGAGATCTATGGTTTCTTTCTTCTTTCTCCTCCTTGCTTCTATTCACACATCAATTCAATCAATGCAAACAAACTGGAGAAGGATTAGATATTGTTAATTAGATTGAAAAATGAAAGCATATTGTTAAGATACTTTAACTTTATCTCGATATATTATGTTCTCAAAAATCAATTGTTCCGGTTGATTACGGTTTCAACAAAAGCAATTTCAAATTCCACCAATTCCATTGAAGAATTGTTTTGTTTGCTTAGTCACATTTTTGTTTGTGTCCAAGAACGGTTAGACCATTATTTTTGAAAAATTGAATTTGGAGAAGAGTAATATATCTTTTTACTATTTCTAAAGGAATTCAAAAAATTGAGAAAGAATAGTCTGCTCACGTTGTCTGAATAGGTGAAAATTTCAGCTAAGACTAATGGAAGGGTGACTATAAAGTACCCTTTAAAGATTAAATCTTTGAATTTGGGTTATATGGTGAAAATAGTTGCCCAATTTAAAGAGATAATTGTTGCAAATACTAGAGTAGCCAAACTTTAAAGTGAGTGTGATTAATAAGGAAATCATAATAATCAGTTTTATTTAATGGACATTGGGAGTTCTAGGAATAACAATGGGAAAATTTGCGATGGGGATATAACAACTCATACCACTCAATATTGTGAGATGGTATACACCTTAGGCTAGCGTCTGACGAGTATTTGCGCACTTATTAAGTTATGGATTATTTTACTGAAGAATGTTTATAATCTATTAATCTTTATAATCATTATACAACCATTTATGATTTAGTGTTGAAACACACACTGCCTTTTTATAAGTTTACCAAATGGACTTTGATGTGGAGATCGATAACTCTATGATTGCATGTAGTTCATGTTCTACTTCTCAATTGATTTGGAAAGTGTTGGTGGACTACTTGCCAAACTTCCAAAGAATAATGAGACATGATGATGATATTAGAGAGTTTATTTGAAGTTGGCGAATGTTTTTTGCAGGTGGTTTTGCTAAATTGGAATTACAAATTTTACCTATGATAGATTTATGGTTGATATGGGTGATCAGTCCTCAAAAGTGTATATTTATCCCCCGAATAACACCTTGTGTGTATAGCACTTAGCTTATATTATGGTATTATATCTATTGATTAGTGCTTTCTTGTCTTTTGTGTAGGTTTCATGAGCCGAAATGCGAATATTATGTAAAAGCCCGCGAAAAGTCAAGAAAAGCAAACAAAAAGGTGTTATTTGCACATGGGAAGGAGAATCAATATTTGCACCCACAAGATCTGCTGAGGGCACCCTACGGTCATCTCTATTGACTTGACTTTAGGTCAAAGTGGGGCGGTCCAATTCTCAGCCCAAAGCGGGTCCTATTGGGGCCCACAAGTCAGAATTTCTATTTTAGGCCTTATTTAAGTCCAAACTTAAAAAGGCTCCACAAGAAGATCCAAAAGTCTGATTTGGGCCCATGAGCTATCAAACTGAAGGTCTTGGTCCAAGCTACAACTTAAGCTCAAGAGAAGTAGGTTTTCCTAATTACCTAATGCCTCTATAAGACCAACAGCAGCAGCCACGAATTTGACCTAATTTGGATGTCTTTGCATGCAAGTATTCTACTTTGTAATGTCTATATAAGAGAAGTTGTAATTAAGGTTTAGGTATCTTTTAGTTTGTCTTTTAGATCTCTTTGAGTTCTTAGGGAGAGAGGAATATTTTGTGAGAGAAAGTTCTTCTTCTTTGTATCAACTCAATTATCAATATCAATTCCATTATCTTTTCCTTTAAGATGTCTTGTGATTTAATTATTTATTCTATGGTGTCATCATCAAGGATGAGTAACTAAATCTACTTAGGGGGATGGTCGAAGCACTCTAGATGATGCAAAAGCACTATGTTTGTTCTTATTGTTCATTGTGATTCAAAGTTCTTAATGCTTATTTACTTTAATGCTTATTTACTTCTATTCGCGATATGAGGTAAGTATGATTATTTGCATTTTATTGTTATCCATGATGTTAAAATATTATTGTTAGGGTTTAGGGAGACCTAGCTTTAATGGTAGTATTTATATTTATTGTAGATGTGTAGTGAAATAGCTGAGAGGTGATTATTACATATTTGCAGTATATATCTTTTATTTGAACCCTTTTATATTTAAATTGATATCCGAGAGGTGACGGTTTATTTATGAATTAATATGTTGAGTTAATTAGATTGAATAGCTGAGAGGTGACAGTTTAATTAATAAGACATATTCAATAGCATGCATAAGAGAATCCCGTTTTAATTGAGTGGAATAGCTGAGAGGTGACTACTTGATTATTACAGGTATTAATGATTAGTTAGAATAACCGAGAGGTGACACTAATTAGTTGTTATAGATTGAACATGAAGGAACAACATGTTATGTTTTGCATGATTTAGTTTGTGGATACCAACTCTTCCCCCTATGTCATCATATATCTTATTTTCATCTCTACCATATTCTTAAGTTAGGGTTTACTTATTATTATTGCCTGTAGGAAGTAGAATCAATCTCCAATCTCTTAATTGATTCCCTTGGTGTTCTTTAACCATTGTTTTCTATTGTGTTTGAGCTAAGATTTTCTCCTTTGAGGTGGGTACGACCCTTGCTTGTTACTTGTCTACTTTGATGTCTAATTTATACAGGCACAAGAAGGAACTTCAATACAAATCTATCTTTTGATTAGAGTAACTAAAAACTACTCTTGGAATGGGGAGCGTGAAATATTATCATCTAGTGAAGGTAAGTTTGCATTGAGGTCAGTAGTAATGATTGTCAAGTGTACTGTATAGGCATGGGTACATATGACTCTACAAGGTGAACAGATCAGAAGTAGTGAGCATAGATTTAAAGACTTGCTTTGTAATGGGGGACCATACAAGGGATAGAAACATATACTTCAGAATCTGCAGTGATGTTGTGATGGTGCAAATGATAAATGCAGTGCCGATTTATATTGTAGAACTCCTTTTTGCTTCAGTGATGACTGCTAGACTACCTATGTGGGACTGCAACGTGTTGGGGTGATAGTACACTGTATGGTGCTGCTGATGTTTTGTTTGTGATGTGGCTATTGTACGGCGATAGTATTGTGGCCGTCATTGATGTTATGTACTACTGAACAAGGGCATTGGTACGCTGCAGAGTGTTATCATTGTTTCATCTTGTTGTGTTGTAATGGCTATTTCATGGGTAATATATGAAAGATCCAGGAACACTGCCAGCAAAATGGCGATGATTAATGTCCATTGACCTAGGATCAAAAAAAGGTGTGGAAACAGTGATCAAGTGGATTGTTAATGATTTCACTATCATCATTCCAAAAAAATAAGTTAAAGGAAGGAAGTCGTCTCTGTTTGCTAATTCATTTGACGTCACTGCCAATCAATCTCTTTTCATGAATACATTTTATAACCATGTTTTATGTAAATTCAATGTGCATTACTGCTTTTGTGTATAGAAATATCAATGTTGATTTCTTGAATATAGAAGTTTTAAATTATTTATCTTTATTTATTGTTTTTAAGTGTCTTGTTACTTAGTCCTCTTATTGATCTTGCGGCGAAGACGGATTGAAAAAAGCTCGAAAAACGGAATAAAGATCAAATTTTTAAGAAAAGTGCACGTTCAGGAATTTTTCCTGAAAGTTACTGGTTCAAACTGGGCCCGAACTCGAGTCGAGTTCAGTTTGGCCTGTAA
Source organism: Aquilegia kansuensis (assembly GCA_020826895.1). Classification (NCBI taxonomy): domain Eukaryota; kingdom Viridiplantae; phylum Streptophyta; class Magnoliopsida; order Ranunculales; family Ranunculaceae; genus Aquilegia; species Aquilegia kansuensis. The sequence goes on along the minus strand of CM037008.1, from coordinate 26,928,211 downwards.
GCATCTCGAGTCGAGTTCCAAGGAGGGAATTTGCCCCATTTTGCGTGTTTTTTTAGAGCGTTCCAGAACTTCTTTTCAGCTAATTTTTTTTTCCTGTTGAGAGATTATGAGGTGAACTAAGAAGTCTATTTTTTTCCGGATTTTTGGAGACTTCTATGATATTTAATTATTCGATCCAAGAAGGGGTCGCGGTTGTAATATTTTTAAAGTAGGTGTTGTTAGGATTTATTTATTGTGTGTTCGCGGAGGATAGTAGAGCAAGGTTGTGGAGCTAGCCTTGAGTCTACTAAGGAATGACTCCTAAGGACGATTGAAACCCAATGAGCGGTTTCCCCTTAGTCGACTTCAACTCGTCTTCTCCCCACTTTGTGCGCTTGTTTGGCAATTTTTACTTTTTAGCACAAAGTGGGAGGTAAGCATTCTCCTCACCCTCCTCGAATCCCCTGCAAGAGGAGTTTCTGTATTGATTAGCATGACCTTGATTGTTGCTTGATTTCAATTTCTGTTTTTACTTGTTAAACCGGGACTGCAAGACGGACCTAGCCTAAAAGTGAAACTTAATATCAATTGATTGCAATATCCTAAGCCTTAAAATTGAATCAACTAAAGCCATGCTATCACGATGTTCATTTGAGACCTTGAGCAGATATTTCAACTAATACTGCGTGAACCATCCTTTGATTGGAGCACAAGTTAGGAATTGGGTCTGGAACCCCTACAGATTATGTCTGTAGAATCACTGTGGTTATTTAATTAAGGAACGTCGCTTATGCATGGAAAACCTCCCACACTGGTTATTCGCTGGTTGACTCTCGAAATATAGGGAGAATTCACTAGGAAAGCTTGGAAAGAACTCATTGACTTAGGTGAACACAAAATTGAGTCAGTTTTTGAGCCCCTTGTTACATGCTTTTGAATGGTTAGGACTTCTGTGGCATATGTAATGTGCATGTTGCATACATCTTAGATCAGGTAAAATCTTGTCCAAACCTATTCCTATCTACACAAAGGGCATAATCACGAACCTCACTACTCCTCTCGAGGAAGAGTTAAACAACTCAACTTCACCTTCTGAAGTAACTCCTGCACCTATGGCTCAAAAAGCTACCCTTCGGGATTACTTTTCACCTTTGGCCACTGGGCCACCTACCTGCATTGTCTTACCTGAGACAAATGCAGATAGCTATGGCATTCGCCCACAGATTGTGGACATGTTGCCTAAGTTCCATGGACTTCCACGGGAAGATCCATATCAACACCTCAATAAGTTTCTGACTATTCTCAATACTTTTAAGGAGAAATATTTATCTGAGGAGGAAGTTAGCTTGAGATTGTTCCCCTTTTCTCTTGAGGATAGAGCATCTCACTAGTTACATGGCCTTCCTTCAAATTCTATTGCCACTTGGACTCAATTAAGTAAAACATTTTTTACCAAATTCTTTCCTATTACAAGAACTAATGACATAGTTGATGTCATAAGAAGTTTCCGGCAAAAAGAGGGCGAGGTATTCTTTGATGCATGGCAAAGGTTTCAAGACCTATTTCTTTGGTGTCCACACCACAAAGTCGATGATACTGAAAAAGTTAGGATTCTTTATAGATGCCTTAATACCCAGACTAGAAACACAGTTGAAAGCATGAGTGGTGGAGATTTCTTTGATTATTCCACCACCAAAGCTCTAGCTTTCCTTGAAAAGATTGCTACTAATAGCCAGCAATGGGACATACCTTGACATACCCCGAGAAACACTACCCCAGATTCATTTGATAAACCTAGAGGTCTATATGAAGTCAAACACAACTCTGAGCTTAAAACTTTACTTAATGGTTTAACCAAACAGGTAGAAGCACTTGGCGTATCCTTGAAAAACCCATCAGCTGTTATGAATGCCTCCACTCTTTCATGCGATGTTTGTCATGACCAGACCCATACTGCTGAATTTTGCCCTCTCTTTTTTAATTCACCAGAAACTGAGGAAGCCTGTGCGTTTAACTACGCCGGGAGAACCAACTTTACTAAGGGCAATGCCACGTACCCATACATGGACCGCTCTAATCTGTCTTATTCTAATAATCATCATGCGGGTCCACCTGGTTTTAATAACTCTTATGGGCAACGTAGCAATGTCACGTATGTTGGAAATACTGATAATCGGAACAGGGCACCAGTCCCCCCTTACTCGAACAATGCTCATCACATGAGTGGTTCGAGGGACCATATGCCATCTAATCAATCTGCCCCTCCTAAGACCTCCCTTGAGGATGTACTTGCACGTTTTATTCAACAGACCCAGGCGTCTATTGAGTCAAATGCCCAAGCCATCCAGAGGATTGAACAAAAACTTGATGAAAAGGGTAGATTTTCGGGACAGTCCATCCCAAACCCCAAAGGCAAGGAAGTTGCCTTGGTGAATGAAACTACATCTCCGTCTGTACCGCTTGCTGAGGTAAAATCGATTTCCACCCTTAGGTCAGGAAAACAGGTTGATAATCAAATTAATTATACACCGAGTCCCAACATTGTGACCCCGGTTACCTCTGCACCTGCTGCCCCACCTAAACCTCCGGCTAATGAGGCGATCACCTCTAAGCCGAAGAAGACTGCCCATGAGATTGTGGACCCGCCACGAACTTACAACCCGCCTGTACCTTACCCCCAGAGACTCACAAGGTCTCCGAAGGAAGTCCAAGCAGAGGAAGTACTCGATGTGTTTAAACATATAAATATTAATATACCCTTCCTCACGGCTGATAAACATATACCTTCATATGCCAAAGTTTTGAAGGACTTGTGCACCGCCAAGAGAAAAACAAATGTGCCTAAAAACGCGTTTGTGGCGGAAGAATTCTCTGCACTTGTCCAACATAACGACGTGGTAAAATACACGGACGCTGGAAAACCTACCATACTCTGCAAGCTTGATGACAAATTCATGGGAAAAACTTTGCTAGACCTTGGAGCGAGTGTTAACCTTTTGCCTTACTCTTTGTACCTCAGCCTAAGTCTAACAAACATGAAACCGACGAAAATGTCACTACTATCCTGTTGACTTTGTGATGTTGGATACTGAACAGATCATTGAAAGTACCTAGAGGTATAGTTGAGGACCTATTAGTTAAAGTGTCTGACTTTTACTATCCCGTTGACTTTGTGGTGTTGGATACTGAACCTACTGCAAATGACTCGGTACCCATCATCCTTGGCCGTCCAGTTTTGGCCACCTCTAATGCTCTCATTAACTGCCGGAACGGTTCCATGGTTCTCACTTTTGGCTTTATGACTGTTGAAGTAAATATATTTAACCTTGGCCAACAACCCCCTGATCTTTCTTTATCTGAGGATGTGTGCCTTCTAGACTCATTACCTTATGAGATGGTGCATATTTATTACCCGGAAGATCCGGTTGTTCATTGTCTTACCATGCATAATGTAGACTTTGACATTAACCAATCTATTTCCCAAACCAATGCTCTTCTTGATACTGTGCATATCTTTGAACCTAAAGACCCTTAGGCCCTTGAATTGGTTGGTAGCATAGATTCTAAGACCCAAGTAGAGACCGTCTCTCCACCTCCTGTTACTCTGAATCCCCTGCCTACTGAGCTGAAATATGCTCATCTTGATTCAGACGGTAGTCATCCTGTTATCATTTCTTCATCTCTTACTACCTAACAGGAGGTAAGCTTTTAGAAGTTATCTTAGAGCATCGTTCTGCTATTGCCTGGTCAATCCATGACATTAAAGGCATTAGTCCTTCTGTCTGTTCTCATCGTATTCATCCTGAGGACGATGCTAAAACTTTTCGTGAACCTCAGAGAAGTCTTAAACCTGCGATGAAAGAAGTTGTTCGAGCTGAAATTCTCAAACTTCTGGATGCAGGTGTGATTTATCCTATCTCGGATAGTCCCTGGGTTAGTCCTATTCATGTGGTTCCTAAGAAGGCCGACATGACTGTAGTTACCAATGATAAGAACGAACAAGTCGCCACTAGAGTTCCAACCAAGTGGTGGGTTTGTATGACTATAGAAAACTTAATAAAGTCACCCGGAAGGACCACTTTCCTCTTGCCTTCATAGACCAGATGTTGGAACATCTAGCTGGTCATTTCTTCTATTGTTTCTTGGATGGTTACTCCGGTTACAATTAAATTCCTATCGCCCCTGAAGATCGGGAAAAGAAAACGTTTACTTGTTCTTTTGGCACTTTCGCTTATGCCCGTATGCCTTTTGGTCTGTGTAATGCACCTGCTATTTTCCAGAGGTGTATGTTACACATCTTTAGTGATATGGTAGAACGATTTATGGAGGTGTTTATGGATGACTTCTTCATATATGGTTCATCTTTTGAAGAGTGTCTTAGTCAACTTTCTTTGGTTTTCAAGCGTTGCATTGAAAAGAATTTGGTACTTAATTGGGAAAAGTGTCATTTTATGGTTAGGAAGGGGATAGTTCTTGGTCATGTAGTCTCTCCTGAGGGTATCCAGGTTGATAAAGCTAAAGTAGATCTTGTTTCATCCTTGCCTATTCCTAAGCCTATTAGGGATATTCGAGCCTTTATGGGCCATGCGGGATTCTATCGACGCTTTATCCAAGACTTTTCAAAAATAGTTCGCCCCTTAACCAATTTATTGCTTAAGGATGCACCTTTTGATTTCACAAAGAAATGCAAGAGTGCTTTTCCAAAGCTTAAGACCGCTCTCACCACTACACCCATCATTAGGCCGTCTGATTGGAGTAAACCCTTTGAGCTGATGTGCGATGCATCGGATTTTGCTGTTGGGGATGTTTTAGGTCAACGTCTAGATGGTAAGCCCCATGTCATATATTATGCTAGCAAGACTCTCAATGACGCTCAACGTAATTATACGACAACCGAGAAAGAATTGTTAGCCATAGTATATGCCCTTGATAAGTTTCGTTCCAGGTACCCATACTGTCATCTTCACGGATCATGCCGCTATTAGATTTCTTCTATCCAAGAAGGAGACTAAGCAGCGCCTTATTCGTGGGATATTACTGCTTCAAGAGTTTGACCTTGAGATTAGAGATAAAAAAAGGGACAAAAAATGTAATGGCCGACCACTTGTCTAGACTAGTCCGTCCTGAGGATTCTAGTGTCATTTCTGAGAACTTTCCTGATGAGCTTCTTTTTGCAATATCGAATGCTCCATGGTTCGCAGATATAGTTAATTACTTGGCTAGCAACCAGTTTCCAAGTCAATGGAACAAGCAAGATAGATCCAAATTCCTTGATAATGCCAAGCATTATTTTTGGGATGACCTTACCTTTTTAAGTACTGTCCTGACCAGATCATTCATCGTTGTACTCCCGATTGGGAGCAACTAGAGGTCCTTAAGTTCTGCCATGAGCATGCTAGTGGTGGACACTTTAGTGCCAAGAAGACAGTTGTTAAAGTATTACAGTGTGGTTTTTATTGGCCAACTCTTTTTAAGGATGCTCACATGCATTGTACTGTCTGCACTTGTTGTCAACAACTAGTAAAAATCATTAGGCGACACATGATGTCCTTACAGCCAATACTTCTTGTCGAAGTATTTGATGTTTGGGGCATTGATTTCATGGGCCCTTTTCCTGGTTTTCATGATTTTTTGTACATTCTGGTTGCAGTAGATTATGTTTCTAAATGGATCGAGGCCATTCCCACAAGGCACAACAACCAAGAAACTGTAGTAAAATTTCTAAAAGAGTATATATTTGCCCGATTTGGCGCTCCCCGTGCGATCCTTAGTGATGGGGGGAGCCATTTCAGCAATAAATCTTTTCAAAAACTTGTCCAAAAGTATGGAGTTACTCACAAAGTGGCCCTTGTGTACCATTCGCAAACTAATGACCAAGCTGAGGTGTCGAATAGAGAGATTAAAAACATTTTGCAAAAAACAATTGACCCTGATAAGCTTGATTGGTTTCGTAGAGTCAGTGATGCATTATGGGCCTATCTTACTGCTTTTAAAACTTCCATAGACATGTCTCCTTTTTTTCTTGTTTTTGGAAAACCCTGTCACCTACCTGTAGATCGAGCTTGAGCATCGAGCCTTCTAGGCAATGACAAAGCTCAACTTTAATCTCGACCAGGCAGGTAAGAGGAGAAAACTCCAGATTTTTGAGCTTAAGGAATTTCGGAATGAAGCTTATGATCTTTCCAAGTCCTATAAAGCCAATATGAAAAAACTAAATGATCGTCAGATCTTACGTAGAGATTTTCAAATTGGGGACAAAGTTTTACTGCATAACTCTACGTTGTATTTCTTTCCTGGTAAACTACGGTCTCGTTCGTCGGGTCCCTTTGTTGTGTCTGCAGTGACGCCTTTTGGTGCTATTACTTGTCTAAATCATGTAGACAATTCTGAATTTCAAGTCAATAGTCAACGTCTTAAGCATTTCCATGAATTAAGGGCCCCTGAAGTTGAGAAAACTCTCTTAGAGGATCGTACCTATTTAGATTGACTTTTGACCTGCTGGTATCCGGACCCTCTCTTACTCTACTCTGTTGTCTCTTTTTGAGAGGTGTGGTTGAAAGTGTCGGGGCCATAGTCCACAAACTCTTACTAGCTGAGTATAATTGATCCAGTGCACGCTTTTTTCTTGAGTGTCATCACCAAACAGACCTGTTTCCCGCTCTGTTTTGGGGTGGGGAAGTCATTTCGCATCTTCTTTTAAGTCTCGAGTATCTGACTTTCAAAGACTCGTGTTGTATCTTAGACATTAGGATTTCGCGCATTCCACTCTAGCATTTTGTCTCTCCTATATTTTTTTTTTAGAGTAGCGTTTATCTAGTGAGTGAATCCTGGTTGTCCACCTGTTTGGTTGAAGACGTTAAACTTAGCGCTCCTGGGAGGCAGCCCAGTGTATCTTCTAAGCCCGATCGTGCTTTAGTGCTTCTTATTAGTTGCCGGGTTTCGTGGTTTTTTGGCTAATAAACTATCTTTTGAATCTGGGTGCTAGTTCTGTTTGGGGGTGGGCGCAGCCCACCACTCTCAGTTGCGGTTGCTTGGTTAAATAGTTAGGGAGGCGTTCGGGAGACTCAAGGTTGAATGACTCAATCTGTACACAAGCTGACAGCCACGGGATTCTTCTCATCCAACGATCGAAAATAATCTATCAAACTTCCAACTTTTATTTACGTAAACCGGTTCAGCCCATCCAAAACCATTTTCTTTTTTAAAAAAAATTTCTTACGATCAGAAACCAATTAGGTTATCTTCTCAATCAAAACCCCTTATGTACTACTGCACCTCATTCTTCTCTATCTCCCCTTCTCCGTATTGATCCCCATATCTTCTCTGTCAATACTTAATGTTGGTCATGTCTTTAATAGCTTTGTAACACTACTGATTGCTGCCACTCTCTAAATGGTGTTTCCGCTAATGTTTACTAACCTCAACTAGGCCTCAATCACAGTAAGGCAATGAAGAAACAAGTCTGTTGTTGTTTCTTCCTCACACTAATTACAAGCTTCACACTAGTTTGCCTATTCTTAGAATAACTTCACACTCCTCAGGAAACAATTTTTTTACTCCAAATTCAACCCCAAGAATTGCACTTTCTGAGTACATTACTTTTCATTAGCAACCTCTTTTCTTTCTAACCACTAACCTTGACATTTTGATAGCCAAATTAAAAAAACTAGCAATTGCAAGACTATTAAACTCTGTAACGCTCTGACAGGGCATTTTATGAGGTTCAAACAACAAAACTCATTCCCAAAATGAATCAAAATGATGTATGTATTGGCTTTGTTATTGAAACCGGCATTAAGTGGTTTGACATCAATTTTGTGACATAGTGTCCATGGTTATTTCGCCTTGAGTTCATTGTTAAGAAAACCTAGTTGTACGCACGTCGTCCGGTGTCCTTGTCTTCGCGTCGTGTGTCTAAAGTGTGGTTTTTGGTTCAGGACGTACGTACCTTCTCAAGACGTTCGTACGTCCAAGCAGTCAGCAGAAAGTTTGTTTGGTCAGGACGTACGTACCTTCTCGAGACGTTCGTACGTCCAAGTAGTCAGCAGGGTTTGTATCGAGTGGAGACGTACGAACGTCATATCGACGTACGTACGTCCAAAATGGTTTTTCTCTATTTCGGCCCATTTTCCTTTGTTTTCAACCCTAAGTATAAATAGGGTTTCTCTTCCAAACAATAAGACAGCTCTTTGGCCGTCCAATTCATCTCTTGTTTTGGAGTTTGTTTAGGTTTTGGTTCAGGATGTTTTGGTGATTGAACTCATCTTCTTCTTCCTCATTCATCTTCTTCTTTCTTCTTCCTCATTCATCTTCTTATTTCTTATTGAATAGTGATTTAGCTTCGAGTCTTCTTGTGTGTTCATCAAGAAGTCGAGTATCCTTGTGTGTTCATCAAGGAACTCTGGTGTAAGCTTGCTTCATAGTTCGGCTTCGAGTCTTCTTGTGTGTTCATCAAGAAGTCGAGTGTCTTGTGCGTACATCAAGGTGCTCTGGTGAAGTCAAGGTGTTAGAGATAACCAGGAGTGTCAACTCGCAGTGATTACAGGAGTTGATAGGTTTGTACATCTCTTTTCATCTAGTGGATTTATTTGTTGTCGTGAGGACAACCGTGGACGTTTCCCAATTTGGGTTTTACCACGTTAAAAATTCCTGCGTGTTATTTACTTTCTGCATATTGTTTAAGTTGTTTGAATATTGAACTGTTAGATTAGCACTATTTGAGTTTCTCAATTGGTATCAGTCGCTGGGGGCTGGTTAAGGAGCGTCAAGGCTCACGCTAACGATCCTATCAGTGCAATGATGGTTCATGAGTCTGGTCATAATAATTTTATTGCTAAATCGTTTAAATCTACAAAACCAAAATCTGATTTTGAAAAGGTTGATAATTTGTATGTTGTTAGCAATAGTGATTGGGCTCTTCTTTACAGACTTTCTGCAAAAGAATGTGAAAGATTACAAAAAGCTAATATTGATTTGCATGAAAAATTTAATAAAGCTAATTGTAATGTGTCTACTATTTCTGATAATTTTTGTTTTGAAGATAATGGTGTTTTGCAGAATAAGGTTGATTCTCTAGAACAACGACTCAGACATTGTGCAGAAGATTATATGCTTCAAGGGGAAGTTTATGAATCCAAAATTGAAAATTTGGAAAAGGCTAATCTTTCTTTGCAGGATAAAGTTGAGACTCTTGAAGAACAAATTTCTTATGCTGCAGATGATGCAATTTCTATTTCTCAATTATTTGAAAAAGAAAAACTTGACTTCTTATGTAGAATTGCAGCTTTAGAGAAAGCCAATCAGGAGGTAGATGAGAAATACAAATCTCTATTGGTGGAGTATGAGGTAACAAAGAATGATTTATCATCTACTCAACTCAAATTGCAGGTTTTGGACAAAACTAAATTTGACACTTCTATTGCTAGTGCTACTAGACCATCTAGTGTGACTACTGCTGTAAAATCTAGTTTGCCTGCCCTATTGCCTACCCCACCTATTGAGACTAGACTTAATGCTACTAATTTTCAGCATGTTTCTCTTAAGAATTTTAAGTCTAAGGTTAATGGTAAGGCTGTTTTTGCTGGTAAGACATCTTGTTCTCATAGTGGAGGTACAGGTTTTGTTAAGGCACCATGTCACAAATACAATGGTGACATACATGTTTCATCTTCTACTACCATATCTTCTTATAAGAATTCTTTGAGTAAGTCTAATGTTTTTCATTGTTCTTATTGTGGTAGAGTTGGTCATTTGGATATCTTTTGTTGGGATTTTAATCAACATGTTGCATCCTATTCTCGTGTTCCTCATCGTTATAATCATGTTGATTCTTATGTTCCTTCTTGTGCATTTTCTAGACCTCGGACTTTTAATGTTTCTTCTCATAGGTTTAAGAAAAACAGGAACTCCAACAAAAGGAAGTCAGAGACTAAGGTGGAATTAGTTAAGGACAAGTCTATTCCAAAGCTGGTTAAGGGGAGATCTCATATCTTTTCAACTCCCAAAGTGTGCACGTCTAGTGTTAAACAAGTATGGATAAGAAAGGATAAGTTGAAGGTTTTTCTGGACTTGCAAAGGTCTGGTGGTGTCCCATATTTGGGATGATGTGGTTTGTTTCTAGCCTTGTGTTATTTGAATTGCATATTTCTCTAACCACATAGGCTATTTGTTTAGTGTTTCTATTTTTTTATGCTTTGTTTGTTTAGCCTGCAGATCATGTTGCATGTTTGAATACATTGTTAATAAAAATAAAAAATAAAAAAATATAAAAAAAAAAAAAAAGGTTGTTGGTTATTCCTTCTATTTTTTTGTTTTATTTATTTATTCCATGTATGTGTTGTTGGATGCATCTTTTCTGAGATATTGGTTTAATTCAATTGTCTTAAATAAGTTGCAATATGTTTGGGTGTTTTCTCTTTCTGAACTCTTACGTATGTTTTGGTATGTATCATGCATTTTTCCTCGCTTGTTTGCACAGTGCACGGCAAGCTTGCATGATGGGAGTTTTTGGAAACCACTTACATATTCTTTGAGCTCATAGAACTTCTCTATCTCTCGAGTATTTATGTTATCATGAGCTACCTCTCCTTTGTTTTTGGTTAATGTTCATCTTGTTGTTCGTGTTATTGAGCATTCTTATCTTCCTCTTACAACTCTTGTTAGTGGTCAATGACTCACTTTATCCCCAGCCATTTGAATGTCTTGAGCGCATTATCAGTTGGCTAGGAACCCGTTGGGGCTGTGAGGGTCATGCTCTGACGGATGCACTCAAGAGATGTTAGTTCTTGTGTTGCACGTTACCATGGTATTGCACTTCTTGAGTTTGTGTTTGTCAAAAAGATGTAGGCTACACCCTACCCTCGTGTAATTGAAAAGATGGAGGCAAAAGTCCCTCCCACACGGGAATGACATGAAAGATGTAGACTAAACTCCACCAAATGCGGTAATATAAAAATCCAAGCGCATGTTCATTGTTTTTATGTAAGACATACAAAGTTTATATTCCTTTGCCTTTTTAATGTCTTGGTTTTCATTTGAAAGATCATATTCATATTCGTTTGCCTTATACTCATAACGTTTGTTTCAAAGGGGGTTAAAGTTTGTTTCTTCTAAGCTCACTTACTAATCTAATCGTATGTCTCTTGTTGATGGTTGTATATTCTAGGTCTTCAAAGGGTGTGTTCTAGTGGTGAACTTTCTCTCTCTTTATGCATTGCATTGCATCTACACACCGAGGTTTAGTTTATGATGCACTTCAATTCTCTTAATTGTTCAATATTTTGTTTATCCCAATATATTGCCTCTTATTTTTGTACGGATTGGGATTGGCTACTGTTTTTGGAAGTTCATGATGTGTTCCTCTTCACTTCTATGGTACATCGGTTCTTTTCTTTTTATCTTCTTATTATGGTTTGTGTTGTTAGTTATTTGGTTTGGTTTTCTGTTGTTAAGGTTAATTCCCTATCATTTTTTTTTTTTTTAAAAAAAAAAAAAAAAAAAAAGGGGGTCGTACGAACGCTGTCATGACGTTCGAACGTTGAGGTGGGCAGATCTTTTTCCAACGTACGAACGTTATTAGAACGTACGAACGTTGAGTCTGTCAGATGTTTTTTTTTGGAGCCCCGACGTACGAACGTCTTTAGGACGTACGAACGTCCCTGATACAGTCTGGCCCATTTGTTGTTTAAATTCAAATTTTGTGTTAAACCAAAAGCCAACTGTTATATCGATCGTGTCCCCGCTTCTTTGGCACACTACAAGCAGTTACCTTTTTAGTTTCCTTGTTCATCTTAGGAGATATTCCTCTTCTCCCTTCTTGCTTGTTTTGGTTCTTCTTCCTTGGTGATTCATGGTTATATGTTTCTGTTTGCTCTTGGTTGGAAGGTTGGTTATCATTTTTTTTGTCTAGCTTGCATCATTGAATATATACTTGGTGTCTTGACAAGTTTGGGTGCTCGTGTGATTCTTAATGGTTATGGAACCCTTGGACATGTTTAGTATTATTATCGACTGCGCAATATAGTGTTTTTGACTATGTGTACTGTCTTGCCCACCAAGTGTTTGCTCAAATGCCCGAATGAAAATTCTCAACTGTTTTGGTTGTTACTTAGAGTGTTTTCTAACATTCTTCGATTGGTTCCTATTCTGGGTATGCAGGACATGCCTCCTAAGCAAGCTCGAACTCCTCCCACCAAAGAAACACCCGGTTCCAAGGGTGCTTCGTCATTGGGCACACGTCCTCCTCGTGCTCAAAGGAGTAGAGGCGCCATTTCTTCGGATTCTGTATGCTTGTTGTTCTAGCATTGGTTGTTGCTACCACCACTTAGACTGCTCTTTTCTACTGTATGCAAGTTCATGGACACTGTGCGTGTCGTCAACTTTATTTTTCTTTCAGTAACTTTACAGGAAATTTGCTCTGACGTTGGATTGTTGTGTTGTGACTTGGTACCATCTGAAGTTGGATTGTTCTTCAGATACAGCATTTTTTTTATGAGCTTGATGATTGCTTATCTTGTTTGGCATATGTTGAACTAATTTTTGGGTTTCACTAGGGGTGGGCTTACAGGTTTATTCCTTTTATGTCTCTATTCCATTGTGTTTGGGATATTATTTGCTTCTCTTTGTTATGAGATTCTCTAATTCCTTTTTGTGGTTGGATGAGTTGTTTCAGGAACATTTACAGATTGGATTTTCCATGGAGTCTCAATGGATTTTCTTATACTTTACGTATCTCTTCCTGCAGATACTCATATTCCTGTTGTTTTGTCATGGGATATTGTTGGATGTGTCTAGTATGCATGGTTTCCCTATTCTCTTTCATATCTCCTACTAACTATTGTTTCTCTCTTCTTCTTTCTCTTTTCGCATATTCTTTTCTTGCACATTTCTCACAGGTTTGACTATTTGGTTCTTGGTCATTTTTGTACCTTCCCAATTTCATCAGGTATGGTATTTCTTCTTTTTTGTTTGTCTGTTCTTTTTCTCTAGATATCTTGCTTCTATGAAGTCGTTTCTCTGGAGTCTATCTCAGGTGGTTATGGTCGGTTGATTAAAGTGATATTCTAGTGAATCATTTGTTCCGAATGTTGGTGTCCTGACTCTTTCTTCTATGTATAGGTTTCTCTTGGTTTCTATCAGGGATTCATGTTATGTTTTCTTTTCTTCCCTCTGTTACCCATATAAGTATTCAATGTCTTTTCACTATCTCCTTCTTTTTTCGTTTTGGTTCTTATCTAATCTTCCTTCTTGTGTCTGTGTTGGTACTCTTTCTTCTTTATTTATATGCCTAGATCTCTCTCATGTCTTTTAGTTTTGTGTGTCATGGATTCCAGATTTATGGTATGGTTTTCTCTTTACTCTCTTCTACCCTTGTATGCTTGGTTCTTTGTGTGTTTCAATATCCGTATTTGGGTTGTTTGTTCTAGGTGCATCTTTCTCATATGCATTGCATTTAGGTGAAGCTTTTGTTTAGGGGAAGAATTCTTTGTATTGACATCGTGTTAACAAGTGTTTATGTTATGGCTTCCGTTGCATATACTTTTTGTTGTTAACATGATTGTTCTCATTTTTTTCTTCTTTAATCTTATTTGTTATGGTTTGGTATTTTTTTTCTTTTCTCTTTCTTTTGTTACCTTGCTTCATTTGTGACAAAAAGGGGGAGATTTATGACTCTAATACTAACATTCGTCTCTTCTTTTGTTAGTGTATTCTTGGGTCATGTTTCAGGTATGCTACACGTATGGGGGAGTGAACGTGTTGATGTTTGGAGGTTGTACAGTTTTGGGTCATGTTTCAGGTATACTACATGTACGGGGGAGTGAACATGTATGGGGGAGTGAAAGGGATGATGATCACAAAGTGCATATACAGTTTTGGGGTAAGCTCGAATATTAAACCTTGGAGCTCATGAAGTATGGGGGAGTTGCTCGAGGAACTTCCGTTGGCTCTTTGATTGTTTCAGAATTTCTTGATTGCTTCCGTTCGGTCTCTGATGGTTAAAGCGTCTTGCTCAAGTTGGATAACAAAAATTGGTGACTCGGTATGTGTTCTACTTTGAGTGTTTTTGTAGGCATGTTTTATAAATGCCATGGTTTGGGCTTGTAAGCACATTTTATAAGTGCTATTAGAGTCATAGGTTTTTGTCACAAAATCAATGTCAAAGGGGGAGATTGAAACCGGCATTAAGTGGTTTGACATCAATTTTGTGACATAGTGTCCATGGTTATTTCGCCTTGAGTTCATTGTTAAGAAAACCTAGTTGTACGCACGTCGTCCGGTGTCCTTGTCTTCGCGTCGTGTGTCTAAAGTGTGGTTTTTGGTTCAGGACGTACGTACCTTCTCAAGACGTTCGTACGTCCAAGCAGTCAGCAGAAAGTTTGTTTGGTCAGGACGTACGTACCTTCTCGAGACGTTCGTACGTCCAAGTAGTCAGCAGGGTTTGTATCGAGACGTACGAACGTCATATCGACGTACGTACGTCCAAAATGGTTTTTCTCTATTTCGGCCCATTTTCCTTTGTTTTCAACCCTAAGTATAAATAGGGTTTCTCTTCCAAACAATAAGACAGCTCTTTGGCCGTCCAATTCATCTCTTGTTTTGGAGTTTGTTTAGGTTTTGGTTCAGGATGTTTTGGTGATTGAACTCATCTTCTTCTTCCTCATTCATCTTCTTCTTTCTTCTTCCTCATTCATCTTCTTATTTCTTATTGAATAGTGATTTAGCTTCGAGTCTTCTTGTGTGTTCATCAAGAAGTCGAGTATCCTTGTGTGTTCATCAAGGAACTCTGGTGTAAGCTTGCTTCATAGTTCGGCTTCGAGTCTTCTTGTGTGTTCATCAAGAAGTCGAGTGTCTTGTGCGTACATCAAGGTGCTCTGGTGAAGTCAAGGTGTTAGAGATAACCAGGAGTGTCAACTCGCAGTGATTACAGGTAGTTGATAGGTTTGTACATCTCTTTTCATCTAGTGGATTTATTTGTTGTCGTGAGGACAACCGTGGACGTTTCCCAATTTGGGTTTTACCACGTTAAAAATTCCTGCGTGTTATTTACTTTCTGCATATTGTTTAAGTTGTTTGAATATTGAACTGTTAGATTAGCTTTATTTGAGTTTCTCAGTTATCTCCCAAATTTTTAAATTTGTAACTGTAAAAAAAGTTTGTCGTTAACCAGAAAACAACGTCTATATAGAACCCTTTAGATTTCGGAATGGAGATCAAGAACCTCTTACATAATAACAAATACAAGATTTTAAAGGGTAGAGTAAGAAAATCATAAATTTCATGACTCTAAAGGCGAGAGAGAAACAAGAAGAAAAACGAAGATGTTTCTTTTCGTGATTAAAATCAAAAGCACAGAAGAAAAAGAAAAATTAAAGAAAACCGGTTTTGGATGGGCTGAACCGGTTTACGTAAGTTGAAGTTAGGAGTTTGATAGATTATTTTCTGCCATTGGATGAAAAGAATCTTGTGGCTGTCGTCTTGTGTACAGATTGAGTCATTAAACCTTGAGTCTCCGGAACGCCTCCCAAATAATTATTACATTTACAAATTTGAAATTATTTCAATTTTGGGGATTTAATAAGTATTGCTTGATTTTGGGGATTTTATTTGACATCTTAATGGTATTTATATTCGCAAGAATATATTTATACATTATCGCGGAATTTCCAAAATTAAATTTGAATTATTTCGTGCCTTTACGCTTTTCAGGGGTAAAACCATCATTTTCACTAATTTCAGTAGTGGGGGAAGCGTCTAGGGGAAGTTACTTCTCTATATATACCCCCGGGTATCTTTAGAAAAATCACAAGTCACTTTCAAAATCCCATGTCAAACCAAGTCAAACCGGGTCAACAAAAGTCTTCTTCCCTTCCAGAACTCGAGTCGAGTTCCTTAGTGTGCATTTCAAACTCGACTCGAGAATCGAGGCAGATCTCGATTCTCTCTCCTCTTATCTCCTTCATTCTCTACATTTCTATACCAAAAATCCCTAGAATCATGCCTCTTAGACGTAGAGAAAGAGTGATTATCAGTGAGCGGGATTATTTTCGTCTTTTCGACGATAATCGCTTAGGGAGCACCTTTGTAGAAAGAATTCACTCCCGGACCCGGATCCCAGTTGATGTATACACTGTCCGACGACCTCTTCACCAGACCATGGAACGTTTTCGACCTCAAGAAATTCTACAATTAATGTACTCCATTTGATGATTTCAATAAAGATTATTTCCCGCAAGAATTTGAGTACTTTGTATTATTTGCTGTTGAAAATCCTAAGTGCAAGATCAAGTCTCCACTAAGGTCCACCGCGCCCGGACCTAGCTTCTGGTCCTAAATGCAGAGTTATGCTCCTTTTAGGCCCAAGACTCCCGGACCTAGCTTACGGTCTTGGAATCGAGGATGTCAGGGATCAAACTCCATCCAACCCAGGATGCCCGAACCTAGCTTCCGATCCTGGCTAAGTCCTAAATGCAGAGTTATGCTTCTTTAAGGCCCAAGATCCCCGGACCTAGCTTCCAGTCTTGGAACCGAGGATGACAGGGAAAGCCCCATCCAACCCAGGGTGCCCGGACCTAGCTTCCGATCCTGGCTAAGTCCTAAATGCAGAGTTATGCTCCTTTTAAGCCCAAGACGCCCGGACCTAGCTTCCGGTCTTGGAATCGAGGATGTCAGGGATCAAACCCCATCCAACCCAGGATGCTCGGACCTAGCTTCCGATCCTGGCTAAGTCCTAAATGCAGAGTTATGCTCCTTTTAGGCCCAAGACGCCCCGGACCTAGCTTTCGGTCTTGGAACCGAGGATGACAGGGATCAAACCCCATCCAACCTAGGGTGCCTGGACCTAGCTTCCGATCCTGGCTAAGTCCTATAGACGGAGCTACACTCCTTTTAGGCCCGAGATGCCTGGACCTAACTTCCAGTCTTGGAAACCAATCTTAAGAGCGAGGCCTTCCACTGTTACGAACCGGGGCTGTTAGGCAGGTTAGCCTTCCCTGGGTCGAAGCATGCAATACAGGGACAAACCCCCTTTCAGCAGCAGACCATGAATCGCCAGAGAGTCAGCAAGAAAATGAGATATTATCGTCCCAAGGAAAACTCCTTACAACGATAAGGGGGCGAGGGAGATAGTCAGTTGTAATAAATGTTGTAAACAAGGTAAAGATATCTTACAAGATGTTTTTGCACTACAAGATATTGTTTTTATTTCTTTTTCAGAAAAGAATATGTACAAGAGGAAGTCCCCCGGCAACCGGGACAGGAACCTTTCTACAAAATCTAACGGAGCTAAGGCTGAGAGGAAGGACCGGGGCCATTATCGCCCTTCTTCACCTTCTCCTTCTCCAGCTGGTCGAGGACCTGCTGGTAGGCAGCCTTCGCCAACCGGAGCTCTTCATCGGCCCGGTCATACGCCGCCTCTATGAGGGTGAGACGCCGCCTCTATGAGGGTGAGACGCCGATCCAGCGAAATGAAGTGAAGTGGCCTCTAACTCCACCAAGGAAGTCTTAGCATATTGCTCCCTCTGAAGAGCAGCGGTCATGGTGAACTCCAGATTGTGATAGTCCGCCGCCATGAACCGTTTGTCCTTTTCCAGAGCCCACCGGTCACTGTTGGCCGCCGCCAGGTCTTTCTCGAGCTGACGATTCTCAGCTCGCAGGCGCTCCAGATCCTCCAAGGCAGAAGGCCGGGGTCTGACACTCAGCTCAAAGACCCGGGCCATGGCAGCTTTTGTCTGACAAGCAAGAGAAACAGTAGAAGTCAGAAAACATACAGACATCAACAAGTCTAAAGCTAGAACTCAAGGCAGGGAAGCTTACCGCAATCAGATTTTGGGCAGCCAACCTCATCGCCCGGTCGCGAGAAAGGCGGCTGTAGTATGTCTGGTCTTCCGGAAGCAGGTTCTGAAAGATGTAGTCAAAGGCAGTGTGGATGTCCATAATGTCGGAATCCCCAATCGACATCGGCTTCCCACTCAGAAATGCAGGATGAATGGTGAACCCCAGCAGTGGAAGCTCCGGAGTAGCTTCAGACTGGTACTCGCCCGGTTCAGGGCCCAGTTGCAGAGTGGGCCCAGTGGGCAGGTCAGTATATGGGACCTGGTCACCCCACCCATAAACCGGGGCTCCATCATCAGCAGTGCCCGACACAGTGAACTCCACCTCAGTCTGGACGTCCTCAATGGCCAAAGCATCTTCAACAGGGACCCGGGAGCCACTACCAATCCGGGTAGTCCCCATCACCGGTCACCTCAGCCAGAGAAGGGATGACATCCTCCCTTCTCGGGCGCACAACCTCTCCCTGGTCAGCAGGGGAAGCAGAAGCAGCTCTCTTCGAGCCCCAGGCAGACTCGTGTATAACAGCCTTGCCCCTCGGATCAACCGGGGCAGGGGACTGCACAAAAACAACTTCAACAGGAGGAGGCTGGGAAGGTCTTACCTCCACGGGAGCCTCAACTCCAGCATCTCCAATACTGGGGCGTCCACTTCATCCAACGAACCCCCCGGAACCACCGCTGGATCGCCTCCCTCAACAGCAGGGGCGACCACCGTCTCCTCGGACACACCTCCCACCATCTTCAGCTGGGCCAAGTTGTCCACCTCAGCATGTACCTGCATCAGGGTAGGAAGGAATCCCTCAGTAACTGATTCGCCAGACCCACGGGAAAGCAGAAGTCCACTATCCATTGACATCAGACTTGGATCACTGGAGGAGTCAGATGAGCCATAAAATATGTGTGGTCTCCTCCGGCGACCCAAGAGAGGGTTCGAATGACAAACAGAGCTACCATCACTGACATAAACATCACCGACAACTGGGATGACCTCCGACAGAACATCCAGCATCGACTCATCAGGAGGAGATCTTCCCCCGACTGGAAGAGCCTCATCGGGCCAATCATCCATCTCCCCCCCGTAAATCAACATCCCTACTCTCAACCGGAGGCTCCTCCTCACTGGGGATCGTGCTCTCTACAGTGGCAGGACCTTCATCGGAGTTGGACTCTACCTCCACGACTTGCGGAGGGGCAAGCAGGGATGCAAGCCTGGCCGAGAAGCGGATGTGCATCACGATCTGATTGGGACGTGTCAGGTCCCGCAGGTCTGCAGGCAGCTTGAAGAAACGCTCGATGTTTCCTTCAGCCGCAGAGGAATCCACCCCCGCCGGCAGAGACACCTGAAGCTGGCGTTTCCCAGCAAACATAAAGCATGGAACTGTTCTTAAGCTGGAGCTCAACAAGCACGCAAAACATAATGGCAAAAATGAAAGAAAGGTCAGGCGCATGCTTACCTATGAAGTCCTGCGACACCTGTATGCTGCTGTCAGACGACCACCCTGACACCCGCTAGCAGGGCTCGAACCAGTTCCCGTAATGGTTGGGAAGTCCGAACAGCCTTTGGGCAGTACGCCAAGAGATGGCATAGAAACAACGTTCATTGGCCTCCGGGGCGACCGACTTCATGAGCATGAACTTCTCGACCGGGCCAAAGGGAATCTCAAAGTGGAGGGCGATCAGCCCGATCCGACGCACAATTATCCAGAAGGACACGTGCATCTGACCCTGCGGGATCCCCCACCACGACAACAGACTCAAAATAGAAGAATGCAGCGGGAGCTGCATGTCGTAAAGAAGTTGGTAAAGGCTTACCGCAATGAGGTTGTCGGAGCAACCATCAGAGATGGAAGGGTGGGATTCAAACCACACCCTTCTCCAGGCAAGCAGCTCCTGAACTTCCGCCGCGCTCATCCGCTCGAGCTCAGGGTTTCGGGGGAGGTTGGAGGAAGTTTGCCACCTCCTCCTTGGCCTCTCAACGGGAGGCTCAACAATATCTAAAGGAGCCACCTCCGCCAGACCAGCAGGCGAAGGAGGTCCAGTCAACGGAATGCCACTAGGCCTGCTTTCATCAGTAGCGGGACGGGGAGCACAAATTCTGGGGCTCCACGTCACTGCTAGAGCTCAGAACTAAGGTTCTCCTCATCATTGAAGAAAAATTCGCACGAAATCACCGGAATTCAGAAGTTTTAGAACCCAGGGTTCCAGCGAAATGAAGTGAAGAGGAAGAGAGAAAGAGCAAAAGATACCCTTCTCCCCTCTTAACGTTTCTTTTATAAGAAGAGCCTAGGGTGAACCAGCTAATGGTATTCCAGATATCGTTAATGGACTCTCCATTAGGATCATTAAACCAACTGGTTTAAATGACTCGATCAGCGAAGAGTCACAAGCTTTCATTGGAAGTTTAGAGAAGATGAAATGGGGCCCACTTAACGTAATCAGCTGGAGCCCACACTGCACAATCATCTAGGACCCACATCAGCTGGGATCCACCTCGTACACTCAGCGAGATCCATTCAACATTTATAGGTGGGGTCCACATGGTCCAGGTCAACGACATGTGGACCTCCGGTTAAGTGAAGATTGATCGGTATGTGTTCCTGGACTCTTCATGACTAGAAAGTGACCAGATCTACCTACCGGAGCTCAAGACAGTGATAAAAGAAAATGTGATTTTATTACGAAATGCATTATACGGGGTGCACCAAATCCCCTACATAGTGCGACCATAACTAAATTACATCAAGGGGGAGACAGAGGATTCAGACCGGATCCCTCAGGCGAGTCAGGAAGGCCGTACTTAACTTTTGCAGCGACATACCCAACCTTCCAAGACGTAGCCACAGCGAAGTCTGCTCGCTCCTTGGCGACTGACAACTCGGCTACCTTCTCCTCCAGCTTTTCCCAGTAGTATTCTACAGTTTCCTTGATACCCGCCATTCGGGTATCATACATATCTTCATGAAAAAGTTGTTCCTCACGAAGCTCGCTGATCATCCTCTTGAGGTCATCCACTTGACGCGACAATTTCTGAACTATCTCAGACCGGTTGTTACTCACTGCACTGGAGAGAGGCCTAGAGTCTGCCATTGTTGGGAAAGCAAGAAGGAAGCCAAGTTATCAAATGGACTCCTTCATAAGAAAGGGAGTCACGAGTCTTCATAAGAAAGGGAGTCACGAGTCATTCTCAACAAACATCTTGCAAGGAGCCGGTTCCATTCACAAAGGTACCCTTGTCCTCAGAAGACTAATCAAGTTGGTGACTCAGCAGTAGGAAGGAGACAAAGACAGAATAAATAACTAATTTCATTAATTTGTCTCAGCTAGGGGCACTACTCCCCTACATAGTGCACAAAGCCGAGAAGGTACCGGTCAAGGGTTCTTCTCTTCCTTGACCAGATGATACCCCAGCTTCTCAAACAATACATGTGCGGTAGCAAGTTCTCTTTGAAGAACCCGGATCCTTTGAGTAGCAGCCTCAAGCCTCCGACTCTTATCAGCAAGCTGGCCATTCAAGGCAAACAGGCTCAAGCGCACTTACCGAATATCCTCCAAACAAGCGGTCATCATCAATTCAATACAGTGATCCCGGTCCTCATTTCCAGAGTCATTTTCTCCCGCATGTCCACAGTATACTTCTGGATAGTATTCCGGTCGTCAGCCATTCTTCAGAAGAAGCTTCAGCAACAACAACAACAACAACAACAACAGGGAACGGAGAAAAAGAAGTGGACATCCTTCTACACCTCTGGCCCCCTATTTATAAAGGAGGAAAGAAACCCTAGTCATTGATCCAAGGGATATAAAATCGTCATCAAGAAGCGTGTCAAGGAAGGAATCCTCCGAATCTCAACAGTCGGGGAAGATATTGCTAAGATCTTTCCCAAGCAGATTTTCTACTTGACAAAGTGGGGGCGATGTGTGTACCCTAGGAAAAAAACCCGACAAGTGTCACCGATGGTTGTATAAGATGTTAAACCAGGAGCACCTGAGCATTAGCCAGCCAAGCCTGGGCTATCGGGCAGGGCCCAACCCGGTTTCAAGGGATCCACATACGCTCTGTGGACCTTGACTCACCGGATAGTCCACGATCAATGGGTGGAGCCCCAGTTACTGTATAAGAAGTTGAACCGTAGGCACCCATACATCGACCAGGGCCACCTCAGTCAAGTAGACCAGGTCCGACCCAGTAAGGTTCAACAGCGACAGGGGCTCATCCAAAGGCTTAACACAGAAGTCCAGAGGACCTGGCCAGGGAGTATGCAGTGGAGATTGGGCCTCCGGTCAGAGGAGTCAAGCCCAGGTCTATGCTTTCAGGCTTGGTCAATCCAAGTCCCAACCAACTGGATAAGTCCAGCGAGATTCCAGGCTAACAGAACCCATAGTTCTAGCCCGCTGGAGAAGATAAAGGAAACCTACGTTGAACCATGACCTATCAGAAGATGCCACATGGCAGTCATCCTGGTCAAAAGAAAATCAAACCAAGGGGATAACCGCTCGGCAGCATGCAAGCTATCTCCACGGAAAGCATCTTCACAGTTGAACTACCTGAGTTTGTGGAGTCAAAACTGGAGGGGTGGTTGAGCCAGCCTCCTCCGGCCTACTACAAATACAGGAGTTCTAAACCTCCTGAACTACGAGTCTTTCACTGAGCAACTCCATTAGAGCTTAGCGGAAGTAGAGACTTGATTCCAAGTTCATCATCTTGGATACGTAGGCAGCCTGATCCCGATCAAGTCCAGTCTCACTGTATACCCCCCATCGTATCTCTGTCTACACAAGGCTTTCATTGTAACTATACAATCAATCTATACATATCTCGAGTTTGTGGATCAAAGTTTTGCACCCACAAAGAACTCTCAACCTCAGTCGGTTCGAAGAACTTTGAGGGTACAACCATTTTTTCTCTGCAAAGACTTTAAATTCCTAGAACTTTTCAAATGCTTCTAATTTGTAAGAGAGAAAGAACACCCAACTCATACGAGTATAATCATCAGTAAAAAGTAGTTGTTCTTACTGAAAGATAAAGTTCTTGTAGGACCACATATATCAGCATGAACGATTTCAAGAGGCATTGTGGCTCTCAAAGCCTTTCCCACTGGAAATGGTAGACGGTCCTGCTTTCCATAAACACACCCTTCGCAAACATGATCAAGACAAGCAATATAAGGCAAACCAAACACTATATTTTTCTGACTTAACAACTTCAGCCCATTCATATTTAAATGCCCATATCACAAATGCCACAACGTAGAATCATCATTAATATGAGCAACGAAAGCGCAATCATCGAACAAAATTGAATATCCTCATAAAAATCTTAATAGGAGGGATATTAGACTTCTTCTTCCTAATTTCACACATATCATCATCAAACAAAATTGAATATCCTCTTTGAATCAACTGTCCGACACTAAGCAAATTATGAGCCAAACCAGTAATATAGTAGACATTGTGAAGCAATCGTTCCATACCTGATTTAGCCATAACCGCTAGAATGCCCTTGCCTTCAAGTTACACTACCTTGTCATTTCCAAGCCGAACTTGAGACTTGACTGATTCATCAATAGTGCGAAAAAGACTCGTTTCTCCTGTCATATGATTACTACATCCGCTATCGAGAAGCCATATGTCAGACTTACTTTCTTTTGATTCTAAACATGTAAGAAAAAAGATTACCTTCTTTGTGGTTATCTTCAATGAACTTAGCTTGATGTTGTGCCTTTGGACAATTTACTGCAATATGTCCTTTCTCATGACAAGAAAAACATTCTTTATCTTGATAATTCTGCCTTTGGTTGCTTTTCCAACCATTGTTTCCACTATTCTGATTCCCTCTGCCTGAACTAGATCTGCCGCGTCCTCTACCACGACCACGATAACCGCCTCTTTCACGGCCTCGTCCTACGAATCCATTGTTTGAAACATGTTCAACCTTGGACTGAAATGCATGCTCAACATTCTTCTCTGTGGACCTGTTCAACATTCTTTCTTCATTGGCCATAAGAGAACACATTAATTCACTCATAGAATAATTATCTAAATCCTTAGACTTCTCAATAACAGTAACTACATGATCCCATTTTAATGGAAGACTCCTCAAAATCTTTTCAACAACTTTCTTATCAGAATTTTTTTCCCCAAAAGATTTCATTTGATTAACAACGATAGAAACTTGAGAAATAAAATCTTGCACAAATTCATTACCTTTCATAAGGAGAGTTTCAAATTCCCTACGAAAAGTTTGGAGCTTCACCATTGTTACCTTGCTATCTCCATGGAACTCTTGCTTCAAAGTAGCCCATGTTTCCATCGATTTGGTAGCCATTGCAAGGCTGGGAAAGATCGAATTTGTCACAACTTGTGGTATCACAAGCAGAGCCTTGCATCCTTCTTGTGAAGCTCCTTCATATCAGCTGTTGTCTCTGCATAACCATTTTCAACAATCTCCCGAAACAACCGAAACAACCACTAAAGGCCATGACATTAGTTAGAGTATGGATAAGCTCTATATACTACCGAAACAACCACTTCCTTGGCAATGTGGGACTAACACTAACTCATAGTTGTTACAATAGAAATGTCACGACCCGAATTTAAAAAAAAAAGAATTAAATAAACCCAGGCAGCAACAATTTCTAACTCAAAAACCAGATCCAACAAAAATCTTAAATAAAATACGATGAAGAAAAATCCAAACGATAAAAGTACACCTGATTCCATCCTATTATACAACATAACTTACGCCAACAAAATACATGAATACCACTTTCAAATAAAATACATGATTGAAACATCTAAAGATCTCTACTGGTCCCAACAAGCGGTCTGTCACAGCTCCATAGCTCAAACCTATCCTACCTGCATTCCAAATGGAATTCCAAATGGAACAAACCCATGTGCAAAACAAAGCAACATGGGTCAGCATAAAGGCTGGTATGAGTAAACAAGGGGAAAATCTATTCCTACAAAATAACATAATAAATATAAAGTTCCAACATATGATTAACAACATAATTAACCTTCAAGAACAATTCTTCCATGCTAAGACAATAAACATACACCAAAAACCATATCAATTCCATTATATTCAAACCCTTTATCCATTATTTAATCACATGCTTAATCCCATTATCTAATTCCAATTTATCTATTTACGATTTTAATTGATCGATAATATAAATACATTACTTAAGCAGCAACTGTCTTTAAGGATAGGTCTATCCACCTGCAAAAATGGAGTTAATACATAATAGACAAATATAATAAAGATATACCAAATCACATACACATTACGTGTTATCTAATACTTTGTATTAATCTGAAAATACCTTATGTTAATTTAAACCATTAATAATGACTCATTCCAACACTTCATAGTTTGCAATCTGCTAAAATGACGAGTCCAATAATGACTATTAATTCCCATAATAAATAAAACAACGCATGTCTTCCATATAATCATAGTTACCTCCGATTCATAATCAAAGTATATAAAATTTACCCATATCATTAATTAACACCAAGCAATACAATACCATAAGCCTTAGCACACTACCAAACAATGAATCCAAAATCACAAAACCACGTCCTGACCTCTAACCGGTGCTCGGGTTTAACAATCATAAAAATCACAACATATGCCCAATTACTAGTACACCTTCTACAGGATGCACTCCACACATTTGCCATACCCACATTGCACCAGTGTGCCTTGACCATGGTTAAGAGCCTCTATGTGGAAACCAAAACCCAAGTGGGTGCTTACCTGCAAGCTTTGGCTAGCCTTGACGTATGCCTAACTCATTATCTCTAATAACTCCCTTGAGCTTTCTAATGTGGCTCCCAGACCAACCCCGAAGGCTACGAAGGTTTGTAGGGTCAGTTCCGCAGGGTAAGCCGTCTAGGAAATACCCAAATATAATTCTAAGTGTCAACACCCAGGCTAAGCCGTCTAGTGTAATATCTAATTTCCTTAACTTAATTTCACAGGTGCGGCAAATGTACTAATGCTTGGGCAACTACCCAAAACAACTAAATTATCAAGCAGACAACATCATTCGATCATAGAACACATTAACTCATAAGTTCCAAATTCTAAATCCATTCCATATTTCTTTTCCATTTTCCCATGTAAATACACAGAACACATAAACTCATAAGTTCTAAATTCTAAATCCATTCCATATTTCTTTTCCATTTTCCCATGTAAATACAACGTCTATGGTGTCGGCCATTTAAGGCAATTTATCAATTATGTCCCAAAATTCAGAATTTAATCTCTTTGATCAATATGTATTTTTTTCTTGATAAGCATTAATTTCTTAGCATGCATAGCCGTACAAGATATCAAAACCGACAACAACAACAAATAGTGTACTGTACACCCATAACAATTTAGAAATTAAAAATCTCCTTAAATATGTAATCCATATATAATATATATAGATATATACCTCACAGTAATAGAAGTCCTACCCGACCACAATTCCAAAGTAATTAATTAGAACCACGTTCTTATATATAATAAATCTTATATATAATAAAAACCAGAATAATATTCACATATATTGGGACTCTAATTCATCAATTCCTATAAGTTCAAAAGATAACAAATTCCTATAAGATATATGTACATAACAATATGCATACCAATACCTATTCTTACATTCTAATTAACGTTCATGTAATCAATTAGTAAAGGTTATAATCTATGAACAGGTTATTTAAACTATATCCACTCACCTGTTACCCCACGTTCAGTACTTCTTCTTCTTCAAAACTCCAACCTCTGCAACTTTCCTGGAAGCGAATTACTCACACCAAACACTGCTTCTAAATTCTGCGACTAAACTCGACAACTCTCTTGTCACAACAATCCCTTCTCTTTCAACTCTGATACCAAGAAATGTCATGACCCGAATTTAAAAAAAAAAAAAAAAAAAAAAAGAAGAGAGAGAGAGAGAGAGTGGAGGCCTTTTGGGGTAAACCACATGGGTGGGCCCTGGTCCAAAACCCTCTACTGCTGGATATCCGCAGTGACTAAAGGGGGACAATTTTGACATTAGCGAGCGGTTTGGTGCTCGACGCACCGGGATGAGCAAGGAGGGAATCCCGGGGCGTTATAGTTGGTATCAGAGCTGACAACGGATCTCTTGTCGGGGTTGGGGGAGTACGCTGGAAAGGCCAAGGAACACCCAGGGGGTGGAAGGAGCGCCAGGTACACGACCTCACTCGGCAAGGAGGGTCAGAGATTTTGGGACTGTACTGAGTGTACTGCAGAGCCCAAGACGGCTTTATTTCTAAGGTGGTGAGATTGTAACACCCATGAGTTGGTGTTAGTCCCACATTACCAAAGAAAGTGGTTGTAGTGGTAGTATATAGAGCTTAACCATACTTTAACTAATGTCAAGGCCTTTTGGGGTAAACCACATGGATGGGCCCTGATCTAAAACCCTCTCCGCAGTGACTAAAGGGGGACAAAATTAACATTAGCGAGCGGTATGGTGCTCGACGCACCGGGATGAGCGAGGACGAAATCCCGGGGCGTTACAAAATCTAACAGAGCTTTTCCCATGAACTTACCACCAAGCTTCCAGTGTAAGGTCAGTTTTTCAGGGTTCTTATATTTTACCACACCGTTATGTTAGACAAGTGCAGAGAATTCTTCCGCTACAAACGCGTTTTTGGGCACATTTGTTTTCCGCTTTGTGTTGCACAAGTATTTCAAAACCTTAGCGTAGGAAGGTATCTTTTTAATAGTCGTGAGGAAATGTATATTAATATTTATATGCTTGAACACATCAAGTACCTCCTCTGCTTGGACTTCCTGCAGAGACCTTGTGAGTCTCTAGGGGTAAGGCACGGGCGGGTTGTAAGTTTGCGGAGAATCCACAATCTCACGGGCATGCTTCCTTGGCTTAGAGGTGGTAGCCTAATTAGTCGGACCTTTAGGTGGTGCAACAGGTGCAGTGCTAACCGGGGTCACAATGTTAGGACTTGGTTTATAATTAATCTGATTATCAACCTGTTTACCTGACCTAAGTGTGGAAACCGTTTTAACTTCTGCAATCAGTGGTGATGTAGATGGAGTTGGAGTTTCTGTCACCAAGGCACTTTCCTTGCCCTTGGGGTTTGGGATAGCTTGTCCCGAAAATTTGCCCTTCTCATCAAGTTTTTGTTCAATCCTCTGGATATCTTGGGCGTTTGATTCAACGGACGCTTGCATCTATTGAATGAAACGAGCACGCACATCCTCAAAGGTGGTCTTAAGATGGGTAGATTGATTGGTCGATACTTGGCCCCTGGAACTACTCATGTGACGAGCATTGTTCGAATAAGGGGGGGGGGACCGTTACCCTGTTCCTATTTTCATTACTACCAACATACGTGGCATTGCTACGTCGCCCATAAGTGTTTATAAAACCTAGTGAAGCCGCATAATTATTATTCGAGTAAGACAGATTAGAATGGTCCATGTATGGGTACGTGACATTGCCCTTAGTAAAGTTGGTTTGCCCAGCGTAAGTGAACACGGCTTCCTCAGTTTCTGGTGAATTATAAAGGAGAGGGAAAAACTCGACAGTATGGGTTTGGTCATGACAAGCATCACATTGGAGAGTGGAGGCACTCATAACAGGTGATGTGGGGTTTAAGGACACCTCAAGTGTTTCTACCTTTTTTACTAAACCATGAAGCAAAGTTTTGAGCTCGGCGTCGGGTTTGAACTCATACATGCCTCTAGGTTTATCATATGAGTCCAGGGTAGTGTTTCTCAGGTTTGGTCCAGGTAAGTTCCATTGTTGGCTATTATTACCTAATTTTTCAAGGAATGCAATAGCCTTGGCGGAGGACATATCAAGAAATTCTCCACCGCTCATGCCTTCAACCATGTTTCTAGTTGTATAATTAAGGCCTCTATATATGATCCTAACTTTTTCTGTGTCATCAACTCTGTGGTGTGGACACTGAAGAAATATGTCTTGATACCTCTCCCATGCATCAAAGAAAACTTTACCCTCTTTCTGCCGGAAATTCCTGAGTACATCAACAATATGATTGGTTCTGGTAATAGGAAATAATTTTGTCAAGAACATTTTGCTAAGTTGAGCTCAGGTGTCAAAAGAATTGGTAGGAAGGCTATGTAACCAGTGAGATGCACGATCCTCAAGAGAAAAAAAAAAAAACAATCTCAAGCTAACTTCCTCTTCAGAAAAATGTTTCTCTTTGAAAGCATTTAACACGGTCATAAACTTATTGAGGTGTTGATATGGATCTTCCCGTGGAAGTCCATGGAACTTAGGCAACATGCCCACAATCTGAGGGTGAATGTCATTGCTATCTACAGTTGTCTCGAGCAAGACTATGCAGGTAGGTAGCCCAGAGGCCAAAGGTGAAAAGTAATCCCAAAGGGTAGCTTCTTGAGCCATAGGTGCAGGATTTACTTCAGAAAGTGAGGTTGAGTTGTTAAACTCTTCCTCAAGAAAAGGAGTGAGGTTCGTGATTGTGCTTTTTGTGTAGATTTGAATAGGTTTGGACAAGATTTTACCTGATCTAAGATGCATGCAACATGTTTATTACATATGCCACAAAAGTCCTAACCATTCAAAAGCATCTAACAAGGGGCTCAAAAACTGACTCAATTTTGTGTTCACCCGAGTCAATGGTTTCTTCCTAAGCTTCAGTTGTGAATTCTACCTATATTTTGTAAGTCAAGTAGCGAATAACCAGTGTGGGAGGTTTTCCGTGCATAAGCAACGTTCCTTAATTAATAAACCACAGTGATTCTACAGATGTAATCTGTAGGGGTTCCAGACCCAATTCCTAGCTTGTGCTCCAATTAAAGAATGGTTCACGCGGTACTAGGTGAAATATCTGCTCAAGGTCTCAAATGAACATCGTGATAGCATGGCTTTAGTTGATTCAATTTTAAAGCTTAGGATATTGCAATCAATTGATATTAAGTTTCACTTTTAGGCCAGGTCCACTTTGCAGTCCCAGTTTAGCAAAAAGTAAAAACTGAATTAAAATCAAGCAACAATCAAGGTCATGCTAATCAATACAGAAACTCCTCTCGCAGGGGATTCAAGGATGGTTAGGAGTATGCTTACCTCCCACTTTGTGCTAGAAAAAGTAAAATTGCCAAACAAGCGCACAAAAGTGGGGAGAAGACGAGTTGAAGTCGACTAAGAGGAAACCGCTCCTTGGGTTTCAATCATCCTTAGGAGTCGTTCCTTAGTAGACTCAAGGCTAGCTCCACAACCTTGCTCTACTATCCGCCACAAACAACACAAATAATAAACCTAACAACACCTACTTTAAAAATATTACAACCGCGATCCCTTCGTGGATCGAAAAATTAAATAACGTACAAGTCTCTAAAAATACTGGAAAAATTAAAGTACTTAGTTCAGCCTCACAATCACTCAAAAGAAAAAAAAGATTAATTGAAAATTTACTTTGGAATGTCTTTTAAAAATCACGCAACACGTGTCAAATTCCTGCCGAAAACTCACTCAAATTTTGATTTTGGCTTCGTTCCTTGAGTTTTTTTCAATCCGTCTTCGCTGCAAGATCAATAAGAGGACGAAGTAACAAGACACTTAAAAACAATAATTAAAAGAAATAATAATAGAAGGGTGGGAGGGATAGAAGTGGGATGATGTCCCGAAACTACTATTCTCGTTTGTGTTTGAATGAATTCTGTTCCTTAGAGCGGCAACGACGCCATTTTGATAGAATGTATTTTGTGTAACCTCTAATCAAAAGATAGATTTATATTGAAGTTCCTTCTTGTGCCTGTATATATTGATTATCAAAGTAGACAAGTAACAAGCAAGGGTCGTACCCACCTCAAAGGTGAAGATCTTAGCTCAAGCACAATAGAAAACAATAATTAAGAAACACCAAGGAATCAATAAACAAGATAGAGATGGATTCTACTTCCTACAGGTAATAATAAATAAACTGCAAATAACCTAACTTAAGAAGATGATAAAGATGTAGAGAAGATCTTCTGATGACATAAGGGGAAGAGTTGGTATCCACAAACTAAATCATGCAAACATAACATGTCATCCTTTCATGTTCAATCTATAACAATTAATGAGTCACCTCTCAGTTATTCCAATTAATCATAAATACCTATAATAATCAAGCAGTCACCTCTCAGCTATTCCATCTAATTAAAACTGGATTCTTTATATGTTATTGAATATATCTCATTAATTAAACCGTCACCTCTCAGCTATTCAATTTGATTACAAAAGGGATCCAATAAAAGAGATTAATTCTAGATATATGATAGTCACCTCTCAGCTATTCCATCACATATCTCTAATTAATTTAATACAACCATTATAGCTAGGTCTCCCTATACTCTAACAATAGTATTTAATCAATATGGATAACAATAACACATAAATAATCATGTTTACTTCTATCTAGAATTGAAATAAACATGCATTAAGAAATTGAATCACAATGAACATCAAGAACAAACATGGTGCTTTTGCATTATCTAGAGTGCTTCAACCATTCCCCTAAGGGAATTTAGCTAATCATCCTTGATAATGATACCATGGAATAACTAAAGAAATAACAAGAGATCATAAAGGAAAAGTTAATGGATTGATATTGATAATAATTGAGTTTAATACAAAAGAAGAAGAAGATGAACTTTTTCCTCTCAAGCATTCACTATCCTAAACCCTAGCTACTACTTCTCTTATATAGTAAATACAAAATATAATACTTGCATACAATAACTTCCAAATTAGGTCAATTTTGTGGCTGCTGCTATTGGTCTTCTAGAGGCATTAGGTTTTTAGCAAAACCTAATTATCTTGGACTTAGTTGTAGCTTCGACCAAGACATTCAATTGGACAGTTCATGGGCCCAGATCTGACTTCTGGATCTTCTTGTAGAGCCTTTTTAAGATTGGGCTTTAATAAAGGCCTAAAATAGAAATTCTGACTTGTGGGCTTCAATTCTCCTTCTCTTATGCAAATAACACATTTTTGGTGGCTTTTCTTGACTTTTGGCGGGCTTCAACACAATATTCGCACTTCGGCTCATGAAACCTACACAAATGACAAGAAATCACTAATCAACAGATATAACACAATAATAGAAGCTATGTGCTATACAAACAAGGAGTTATTCAGGGGATAAATATACACTTTTGAGGACTTATCAGTCTCCCATTCTGCTTCGCTTCAAAGCACTTCTTATTCAATTCAAAGATTCGAGTTTCATCAGAGTCATCATAGAAGGTTTTCTCCACAGCCTCCCAAATGTCTTTTGCAGTACGAAGAAGAATATATCGGTTCATAAGAGAAGTCTCCATGGAATCAGTAAGCCAACTTTTCACCCTTTCATTATCTGTTGCCCAAACTTCATATTCTGGAGAATTCATATGCGGTTCAACCTTTGCGCCAGTCAAATAACCAATCTTTCCCCTTGCTCCAATACGCATCCGCATGAGACGAGCCCATATGGTATAGTTGGACTCATCTAATGAAATAGTTTTGAAAATGCCGAGTTGTCTTGTGGGGTGTAATGGTAATGAATGACTTGTGAGGATGATTGATTTTCTGGAACAATTGAATTTTCGGTAGATGAAGAATTGTTTTCAGATCCAACCATTGCAGAAATTTGTTGCAGAAAGAAAACAGATTTGACACCTTTTACTAAAACAGATGTATCTCTCCGGTCAGAACTCCAAATTGCAAAACGTTGATTTGGTTGGAAAGAGGACTTGAATATCTTTCCAACAAGATATAGTACGACTGCTTGATCCTAATATACTGTCTTGTAGAAGCTTGTAAAGATGACAAATTTTCAGAAAATAGAATAGGCGAAAAAAACTGATATGAAATTTAGGTTTCGGAAAATGTTTGATATTTGGGTTTGAGATTCAAGGATTCAAGAATGGTTTGATTTTAAGGGTTGTAGTACGCAGTGGATTAAAATTCAATAAGTTTTTTTAAAAAACAAATATAGATTCAATAAATAAAAAAATCACAAAAAAGCAAGTTCAAAGAATCGAACATGCTCTTGATACCATGTTGAATAAAAGACTTCAATTCAGTTTTTCATATTGATTCATCCCAAAACATGGGTTTATATACAAGTTAGTTTCTTGTCTACCAAGACACACTATTCTAAATACATAATATTCTAAATATATCCTAAATATATTATTTCCTATTTAGAATATATATACAGCTTTTTACACTATTTTGCCACTCAGATATTCCATTTATACATGCAATCTATCCTGCTTACAGGATATATGAGCTTCCTAGCCAAGGATTTGTTGTGGGTATGCAGTTTTTTGTAGCCATGCATACTGTACACAGATTCCATCAACTTTTTGAGTTCTTGTGGCTAACAAAATTTTTATTTTTGATGCAAATTAAATTTGATCAATCACATCATATATATGTTTGAAAGTTTGTTGCTTGAGTCTCAAATGACACTTGTGATATGCATGTATGAATTACTCTATAACTAATTTTCCTACTTTTTTATATATGGTTGTTATGAACCTGGCTTTGTGATTTTGTCAGAGGTGCACGCTATCTTTTCTAATTTGTATCCGCTACTAAAGAAATTCTTGAAGCTAGCCTTTAAAGGAGTCGTTCGGCGTAACATGTCCATGATAAATTATGGAAGAACATGGAAATTTCCAAGATCGAGAATGAAACTGCGGTACAAACAAAATAAGAAAGCAAAATATTATTTAATTTGTGAAATCAGAACATATAATTGTGTATGATGTTAGGTTAAGATTATATATTATGTCTATGCTTGTAGAGTAATTTTTTTTTTCTTTTTGTCTTTGGACAAGTTGCTCAATTGTAAAACATTTTCTATCGACATTTTAAGGTCACGGGTCTGATCCCAAACGAATTTCGTCAAGGTAACCTCTTATGAAGAATTTATTTTGTAACTTAGGATTTTGTGTCCTTTAAGGTTAAAAAATAAAATTTTTAAAAAATGTTTGGCTGGAATTCCTCAACTTGGTTACTCTTTGCTTTATCAGAGTGAATTCAAAAGCTTATATAAGTGCACAAGAAAGTGTTTGCTGGTTTGTTTTGTTGTGGTAATCAAAAGTGTGCAAGTGTTTACAGTTCTGTTCTGTTCTGTTTTAGGTAGGGGAAAAGGTGATGCATATTGAAGTAACACTGTACAATTGAGAATCATGGTTGTTGCGCGCCTATGCACATTGGACGTTAAAGAAAAGCCCAATGGCAAGTACTGGTGTTGGTGTTTCTGTTCTCTCAAAGTTGAGGTAATTCATGCCAAGGAAATTGCTGTCCGTGATTGGGATGAGACCCTCAACACACAACCTAAAGAAGAGTGTCTTCGGCTTTCATGAATACATCAACAAGAATGTATTCCATGTATGATGCGAAGACACTTAATTCAGCCGAGTCAGCTTGGATCATTGTCCATGGTTATGTTTACAACTGCGCGCACTCCGTTCTTGAAACACCATCTTGGCGAAAACACCATCCTGGCGAGTTTTACGCGATTCACTCCGATAAAGCGAAAAACTTGGTTGAAAGAGAGTGAGATTGAATTCAAGAATAAAGAGGTCAGGGGCAGATCATAGAGTGGGATCGACAGGGCTGAAGCCCGGGATGATTTATGTAGCAAGGGCGGGGTATATTTAGTAATATGGTTAATATATATATTCTTTCCTAATCCCAGTAACTTAATTACCACAAAAGTCAATACACAATCCCACAATCCCTGATTTTTTTCCTAAATATTAGGAAATATTAAGATAGATATAGAAAAAAAATAAAAAAGGGAACGGATTCTCTGCTCTCTCTTTCTCTAATTTATTCTACTTTATTCTTCCAAAAAAAAAAAAAAAAATACAACAAAGCTCTTAATAGTTAATACTACGTGACTGCTGGTCGTTTGGATTTTGGATTGCCACTTTTTGATTCCTCCCATCTATTTTTGAAGGTAATTTTATTTTATACAATTTTTTTTTTATTTTTTTTTATTTCAAATCAAATTTTATTGATAAGCTCAACGAATTACACAAAAGTAGAGGACAAACGCGCTACAAACTGCGCGGCAAGTCCTTTCTGGATAGCAAACCCGATTCTTCTAAATACATATTCGTTTGAACCTGCAGTCATCACGTTGCTATCCATTATCTTCTGCACTCTCCTGAGGAGCTCAACTGCTTCTGAGCCTAGCAATCCAAATGTGTCAAATGCAAAAGGGATGAAACTATGTTGGTTGACCCTACAAGCTCCGTCATGTTTCTCCACTTTTGCCGCTGCTGCATTGCTAGCTGCTAGCCCCACCTCAAAAATCCCAGCACTCAGCCCAACCATCGGAGACGCCCCTGTAACATCAACACACGCATGTTTACCTTCCGACCAGTTGTAGACCAGAATATCAGCAGGACGTAGTGTCGATCTTCCTTCCTTAGGATCAGTAAGAAAGTTAACAGGAGCCTCCTTCTTAACCTGTACGCCAGCCCGCCAGAACACATCACACAAGATATCTCTGACGTGGTCATGCCTGTACTTGAAGCCGGGGTAATGCTTACAATGGGACGCATGGTCCCCGAAAGCATCAAGTCTACTCTTCTTGCACACTGGACAAAGCTCACCATCTGAATATAGAGGGATCATCAATCGATAACGAAGAATGGCACGATACTCTACAGGCGTCATGCGTTGTCCAAGCCCTTCCATCGGGATAGCAAGAAGAAAATCTTTGGCATGTTCTGACTGTACACATCCAATCACGGCTTTTTGTCTAGCTGACAACTCAAATTCCCTCTCAAGACCAGAACTAATCTTGTTGTAGTATGCTTCCGCCAAGACATGTTGGGGTCTGAAGGGGACGGTAGCAGTTGGAGCAAGATTACTGAGATCAAAATCAGGTATAGAAAGATGTAAACTAGCAATGGCAGTATCGAAAACATTACCCATAGGTGGAGTGTCACAACCTCGAAGAATGTGGTCCTGGAGATCCTTGGTTTGCGTACGTGAAGCTACGAAAGCAAACTTCATAACATCAGTAGCACAATAGATACCAAGTCCACCCATACGCAATGGGAGGGTTGCCATACGCCACTGTAGATCGCCAAAACCAGAGCCATCGGAAACCACAATATTTTGAAGGGCTGCACGAAGCTTGTGGTCAAACCTTTCGGCTGTTTCCTGAACATAATCAGGGGGGCAAGTAGGGAGAGCAAAGGTGAGTTTGGATAATCCCATACAAGAACGTAAAAGTGCCAACTCACACTGCGGATCCTTTAGCTGTGGTAATAAGTCCATAAGTTGAAGTGTCTTATCCACTCGTTGACGAACATTACCCACAATAAATGATGCATCAGTACTGACAGCCCCTCCAAGCAACTTAACCCCTCGCTGAGGACATGATATACCAACCGGAAAGATATCTGGATAGGAGCAGTCAGGATCAACAGAAGGCCAGAACAACTCTGTCTTAGACACATTAAGCACGAGCCCAAGAGATGGTCCTCTTTCCTGAATGATATGAATAGCTCTAGCCACATGTTCTGTACTACCAATCAGAGTACCATCATCTAAGTACCATGCCTGCAACTCCAATTGGCATTCTGACCGAATACGGTGTATCAATGGATGCAAGACCAAAGCAAAGAGAAGAGGCCCCAACGGGTCCCCCTGCTGTATCCCAGCTGCTGACCAAATATGAGTAGACCCTAGATACAATCGAGCAGGTTGACAATAGAGGTATTCGACCCATAGAGCAATAGATGGACAATGATTGCGTACCTCCCGTAGCATAGCAGACCGATCAACAAGGTTGAAGGCATTCTGAAAGTCCACCAGCAGCATAGAAAGCGATGTGTCATCCTTGTTGGCACAAACCAACCGATTAACAACATGCAAAATTGCCTCTGCTCCACCAGGCACACCAACCCCAAACTGAAAATCCTCGAGGTAGGGGACAATATCCTTAGAAACTCCTCTCAAGGCAATCTTAGACACCAGGCGGCGCCAAACCATACCCACAGCTATTGGGCGAATGCCGTTACCTGGCTTAAGAAGTGGGGTGAGCGGTGCACTAGCTATGAACTCTGCCAAGACCCGTGGGCATCGACCTTGTAGCCATAAGTTCACAACCGGTGTCAAGGCCTCCATAAGATCTGTGGCTACAGCGGATGCAGCCCCACTCATAGCATCCAATAAGTGTTGGGCCCGGAGACCATCTCGCCCACAAGACGTCCCTTTGGGGAAGGACCTGATGCATGATAATATCCCATCCCTCTCAACTGACAAAGGTGACTCGAGTAAAGGAATGTCGGGGACAGATGGTGGTGGATGCTTCGGGTGTTTATCCTTTAAAGCCCGCTGCGTCTCTGGAGTGTTCGGAGCAACCCCTGATGATGCCAACACCTTCACGGCTGCTGCAAAGTGCCCGTCTGCAACCTTTTGCAAACACCGTCGTACATTCTTGCTTTGGGACTGTCGAGATGGTCGTTCCAACGGAGGCTCTGTGTGTGTGACCCTCTCAATCAGACGAAATATACCCCCAGGCTCGTTCCAAATAGAGAGAGCCTGCAGAATCTAATTCTGCTGGAGATATTTCCGAGCACCAGAACGACGCTCTTGGCGATTCTGCGGATGGAACACTTGCAATGTGCAATAGGGAAGCAGGAGCAATCTAACCCATGGCCCTGTCGACATGGGGTCTGCAGTTACCTCATATAAGACTGACTTCAAGGCACAGGAGAATGCTAATCGACAAGGACGTGGAATGCTTTTCACTGTGCGAAAAGGTCTACAGAAAATACGATCAAGTAATATCTCATCTAAAGAAGGTGCAACAACAGAAAGGTGAGTATCGATACCAGTGTCCCCTCCTGCTGTAGGTGCGGGTGGATTATCAACATGCACAAGCTGTGGTGGTTGTATACCTACAATTGCGCACTCTAACTCACCGGTCTCCTTTCGCGCAGGTGGTTTGATCACTGCACCATCCGGATGTTTACATTTTATGGTCGATGCATGGATACCAAAACAATCACCACACATCCATTTGTTCATTCTCTTCAAAGTATTGTCAAGCGACGAAAATAAACCTATATCAACTTTGATCGCATCTCTCAGCCTGTCGATGTCATTAGCCCTCTTCAAGTGATCTTTCTTAACATGCGTCGGGATGTACGAAGCTTTGTATCCATTTCCACACAGTCCATTGGTGCATCCATCAAAATTCCGAAATGGACAATGGATACTCTCCATCAAGCAGCCAAATTTTTTTTTTTTTTTTTATTTTTTTTTTCTGCTGGCTTCTGGCTTGGCTTGGCTTGGCTGAACTGCCTGCTGGTTCTGGCTAGGCTGGTTGAGCTGACCTGGCTCGGCTCGGCTCGGCTCGATTCAAGCCAGATTTGCGATGGCAACAGATCGAGATCAGGCAACAGATCGAGATCAGGCAGGAATCAGCAGGGGTGATGGTGGCAGGAATCAGCAGGGGTGATGAAGCAAGGGGAAGGAGGTGAAGACGATGGTGGTCAGAGAAGCAGGGGGAAGGAGATGGTGGTGGCGGCGGCCATTAATGACGGCAGCAAGCATGGAAGCAGCAGCGGGGGGGGGGGGGGGGGGGGAGATGGTAGAGGAGGCGTGGGGGTGATGAGGGTGATGAAGGTGAAGGTGCTTAAGGTGGCTTTAGGTGTCGGCGGCGGCGGCGGTCATCGCAAAGATGACCTTGCGGCGGTCATCACGAATTTTAATATAAATAAATTTTTTTATTGTATTTTTTTAATTGTTTTTATAATTTATAAATTAAGATTAGTCTAGGTTTTTGTATTAAATTGTTTTTGTTGTTTTATTAGTTGTTTACTTATAAACAGTGAATTTCGAAAAGACCTTTGAATTTGATTTTTAGTTAATATAATTTTAATGATCAACAAAATATTATTGGTTGTGATTGATTATTATTCATTTAGTTGTTAAATCAATTTATGGTTTTAGGTCCAATGTCAAATCGTCGTCAAGCACCCAAGTCATCCAAACAAAAAAAAAGTATCCTTTCATTTTTCAAACCAGTGGATGAAGATACATCAAATGGTGTTGGAAGTTCTACGTCTAATGTTGCTAATTTAGTAGGCGATAATGATGAGCAACGCCCTTAAAAAACTCCAAGAGTTGAACCTAATGAAGTAGATGTTACCTCTTTTTTCCAACGTGATCCAGGATTACGTGGTCGGATATGTGATTAATCTATGAATCGGCGTGATGAGGTTCGAATAGCTTATCCCAAAATAGGACCATTTCGGCCATCTTTCAAGTCGTATCCCTTAACAAAATCAGGGACCCAAAATCGTAGTTGTGGAAAGAATTGGTTCAGTCAATTCTCTTGGCTTGAGTACTCTCCAGCAAAAGATAAAGCTTATTGTTTTTCATGCTTTGTTTTTTAAACAAATCCACCAAAGTATCCTGCATTCACTGTTGAAGGGTTTCATAGCTGGAAGAGAGTTAACGATGGTGATAGGTGTGCATTTTTGCAACATGTAGGAGGTCCAAATTCATTACATATGAAAAGTGTGGATATTGTGTGGATATTGTGAAGACTTAATGAAACCATCTCATCATATAGACAGAGTAATGAATACATAATCCAAAAAGGATATTCTAAAGAATCGACTGCGAGTTAAGACAACAATAGAGGTAACCAGATGGCTTGCATTACAAGGATGTGCTTTTAGGGGTCATGACGAATCAACTAAATCAGAAAATAGAGGGAATTTTATTGAGCTTGTAAGTTTTGCTGCAAAATTGGATGAAAAGATCAATGAAGTTGTCTTAGAGAATGCCCCAAAAAATGCTATGTATATTTCCTCTCAAATTCAAAAGTAAGTATTGCATATTCTTGCTGAAAGGGTGAGAAATCAGATTCGCGAGGAAGTTGGGGATGCAAAATTTTGTATTCTTGTTGATGAAGCACAAGATAACTCTATTAAAGAGCACATGGCTATTGTTCTGAGATTTGTCGACGCTGGTGGTTTCGTGAGAGAGCGTTTTTTTGGAATTGTTGGCGTTAGAGATACTAAAGCGTTAACATTAAAAAAATGAGATATCTGATGTTCTTTCTCATTACAATCTTCACATTGAAAACATGTGAGGGCAAGGTTATGATGGTGCTAGCAATATGCGTGGTGCGTGGAATGGGTTACAGGCATTATTTCTTAAAGAGTGCCCATGTGCATATTATGTACACTGTTTTGCACATCGATTGCAACTTGCACTAGTAGCAGCTTCAAAGTATGTACACGATATATGGTTGTTCTTCTCAAAGTTGGCTTCCATTGTCAATCTTGTCAGTGCTTCTCCCAAGTGTAGAAATGAGTTACAATCTGCTCAAGAATACGAACTTGCATTATTGTTAGCTACTGGTGAAAATAAAACTGGTAAGGGGGCTAATCAGATTAGCAATTTGCAGCGAGTTGGAGCTACTCGTTGGAGTTCCCATTTTGCTTCTGTTACTAGATTGATATATATGTTCAGTGCAACGTGTACAGTTCTTTAAAGCATCAAGAAGACGGGATATAATAACTCGATGCGTGGGGAAGAAAAGGGAGCTTATATTCATTTAAAAACATTTGATTTTGTTTTAATCTTGAATTTGTTGCATAGAACTATGGTAGTGATAGATTTATTATGTCAAGCTTTGCTAGAAAAATCCCAAGACATCCTAAAAGCTATGAATTTAGTTTCAATAACGAAGGCTCTTCTTGAAGAATTGAAAAATGAAAAGTGGGACTCTTTCTTGGAAAATTTGTTGTCTTTTGCCAAAAAGCATGATATTGATACTCCTAATATGGATGATCACTGCATGATAGGAACACGTCGTTCATGCCAGCAAAATGATTGCATTATAGTTGAACATCATTATCGTGTTGATTTATTTATTGCAGTGATAGATCATCAGTTGAAGGAGTTAAAGAATAGGTTCACTGATGATGCAATGGAACTTCTTAAACTTAGCTCTACTTTGGATCCCAGAGATTCTTTTAAGTTTTTTGAAATTGAAGACATTTGCAGTCTTGCCGAAAAGTTTTATTATCAGGATTTCACGAGACAAGAAATAAGCATTTTACGAGGCCAGCTGCAACACTATAAGCTTGATGTGATTCCAGATCCGCGTTTTCGGAATATGTCTATAATTTCTGAGTTATGTCAAGGATTGGATGAAACAAGAAAGTCTATAGCTTATAATGTGGTTGACAGATTGATTCGTCTTGTACTGACTCTTCCTGTTTCCACAGCAACGACAGAACGAGCATTCTCAGCTATGAAAATTGTCAAAACCCAACTTCGCAATAAGATGAACGACGTGTTTCTAGCAGACTGCATGATTATCTACATCGAACGTGAATTTGTAAAAGGCATTGATGTAGAATCAGTTGTTGATGAGTTTTATAGTGTTCGTCGAAGGGCACAACTCCATTAGTGTTTCAAATTATAGGTTTTTCTTGTCTTTATTGAATAATGGGAACCTTATTTACTTTGTCGATTTTAATCTAAATTTTCATTTCTTTCGGTTTATCAGTTTATGGTATTTTTTTTTTCTTTCTTAGTTCATCCAAGCCCACCCTATTTTGAAATCCTGGATCCGCCACTGAAAGAGGTAATTAATTTTTTGTAACATTGCTGACCTTATCAGTTTTTATCTTAACTTTCTACCTTTAAGTTTACCAATTTTAGCCTCTCAATCTCCACGTCTGAAATACTTTTTAGGGTTGGTAAATGCAGAGATTTAATCCATTGCAAAAGGTATTCTCTTTTACCATCTATGGCACTGATGTCAATCCAAAATGACATGGAAAGAGTTTTTTAAGATGACAAGGAAAGAGCTTACCAACATGAACTTCTTGGTTTCTCCATGAGTCATGGAAACCTTCATTCTAATCAACGTACTATATTTGTTTGCTACGATGCATAGTTCAAAATGCAGATTTTGAGCGATATCGGCTAATTCGTGGCATATTTGCGGATATACGATATTTTAAACTATGTTAAGATGTACTAGGTACTATGTTCTTTTATGTCAAAAAAAATGAAGCAATTATATTATTTTAAGTTTCCACAATTTCACCCTTTTTTTCCTGCTAACTAAACAAGGGTAGCCTTTATGAAGATGCTTTTAGATGAATCTACTCTACATGTGTGAGTAGCAGGATTTCTATACAAACTAAAGATGAATGGTTTTTACAGCTAGCAAGCTAAAAATGGTTTTTCTATGCGCACGTTTTGGCAGACCCCTACCAGATGCATTAATCATATTCTGACATCGTACAAAGTCATTCTTATCTTTTTCAAGGATACGAGACAAGCTACAATTAAAAGACCTAAAACATAATTTACACTTTGATCACATTTAGTTCTCAAAGTTGCCAAGTAGTCTGCTGTTTGGTTGGTTTCTCTGTAAGCATGTTGTACACTGAAATACTTAATTGAGTAAAAAACATACTTGTCATTTGTATATCAGCAACCAGATCTCGAGCATAGCAAGGAGGTGCTTCAATGTTCTTCATTATATAGGTTGCTCTGAGTGAGTCAGTAGCCACAACCAGCTTCTGAACTCCTGCATTCGCCGCACCTTTCATGCCAAATATAATTCCATATAGCTCCTGCATGATTACTGACCTGCACTTGGATCTTCCCATGTAAGCTATTAGTACACTACCAGAATTGCCTCTGATCAGGCCTCACTGTTGAGTTTCATCATTCCTTGTGTAGGCTTATCCCATGTGCAATGCATAATATTCTTGTTCTCATAAGCTTCATAGTCAACACATGTGCGGGTGTTTGTCCTTTTCCATGTTTTCTATAATTTCTCGCCATAAGATGTTATGGACCACTGAGAAAGTATAAGCTTTAATAACTTCTGTGGATGTTTCCTTCCCTGAACATAACCTTAGAATGCTATTCCATTCCTAGTTGGCTGATCTTGAATCGGTAGTGTTGCTAATCTGCTTATTCCACACTCTCTTTGTGTAGATGCATTAAAAAAACAGGTGTTTTGTATTTTCCCTACTTGTCACATAAATAGCAAGCTGAATGATCAACAATACCTTTTTATTTCTTCAATCTGTCCAACGTCTGCAAGCTATGAGAGAATGATCAACAATACCTTTTTGTTATCAGTTCAGTCACAAGTTAAGTCGTCATTAAGAGCAACTCTTTTGACCAAACTGACTGAACTGATAATAAAATGTAAGTTTTATGACCAAACTGACAACAAATAACTTTTATGACCAAACTACAAAAACGTGCAAAGTACAATGACCAAAATGAACATTTTATCTACCAGCAACGCAAGTGAAGGAATGCTTAGGTAAAACCAGCTTTGCCCAAACTAATTTACTCCTGGACTCTAGTTTCACCGAAGTGTAAAGCTTTGTAAGCAGACTTTGTAGTGTACACTCCTGAAGGTGTCAACTTCCAGATTACTTCATCTTTACTAAGATTGGTGACCACTTTAGTATCCAGAATACTCTGCTGCAACACATTATCAGTGAGGTTTGTAACAATCATTCCATCTGCCATTGCTAATGAGTTTAGCTACAGTAGCACTTCCATCAAACAGTGTGTTCCAAACTGTCCTTGCATTAGGATAATTCCAGAGAGGTGACAGGGAGCACCATAAATCAAACAGTGTGTTCCAAACTGTCTAGCATGTAGTACTGATCTCCATACCCAAAAGCAGTCTGAGGAATTTTCATGGTCAAAAACCATTTATTTCGAAGATGTTGTGACCAGACCTAGTCCACCCATATACTATATTGTTTTGTCACCACTTTAAAGGCTAACCCCAAATACGCAGCTTCATACCAACCTCTCAGATCAGTGATTCACAGTCCGCCTTTGTCATTAGGCAAACAAATAGTCTGCAGCTTTGCCTTGTGCATTTTCTTTTCCATAGTTGGACCATTCCAGAGGAACATGGCACACTTCTTAGATAGAGTATCCAACAATTTGACTGGCAAGATGAAAGTTTTCGACCAATACACATGAAAATAATTGAGTACAGATAGATTTGATCAATTCTAATCTACCAGCAAAGGACAAGGTTTTGTTCTTCCAATTAGTAATCCTTTGTAGAGTCTTATCTACCAACGGTTTGCAGTCCCTAATGGTGAGTCGAGAGGAGGAGAGGGGGATGCCCAGGTAGGTAACCGGAGCAAAAATGGTTTTAATGCCCATAATAAGTGCTAGAACATTACTGTCATCTCTTGAAATCCCACATGTGAATAATGTAGTCTTATTGTTTTCAAACAAAGACATTACTTCTTTAATTGCCACTATAGACTCTTGTTCTCCCTTTGTAAAGATGAGTATGTCGTCAGTGAAACAGAGGTGTGTAATGCCTTCTCTCTTACACTTACGATGCCACTTCAGATTAGAAGTGTCTATAGCTTTCAAAAGAAGTCCTGGGAAATACCCCTCAACACTACCATTGAGAAGTATTGAATAGGTAGGAGAACATATACATGCTTCAACTGAAAACTTGAGATTGATTTTCCACATTGAATTTTTTTTTTTTTTTTTTTGGTTGAAGATACTTCACATTGATTTCAATATCTGGTGAGAAAGGAAAAACAAAATATATCTGATGCATTCTAGGGTTTAAAACCCCTAATTTGTGCTAAGATTACTACTATATGTTTTTAGAATTATTGGGGATATTTAGGTTTATGTTTAATTGGTGTTTTTAGGTGTTTTAGGGTATTTCTATTTTAGGGTTATTTTAATTTTGAATTATGTTTTCTATTTTCATTAGAATTGGTTTAGGTTTAGGTTTCCTTGTTTTCCAAGGATTGTTTTTCCTATTTAAAGAGTTGTAGGCTTTTGGCCAAGTTGGTGTTGATTGGTTAATTGAATTGTGTGTTTTGAGAAGAGTCTTCTCTTTGTGTGAGTTCTTGGTTAAGAACAT
Organism: Aquilegia kansuensis; assembly: GCA_020826895.1. Lineage (NCBI taxonomy): Eukaryota > Viridiplantae > Streptophyta > Magnoliopsida > Ranunculales > Ranunculaceae > Aquilegia > Aquilegia kansuensis. The sequence goes on along the minus strand of CM037008.1, from coordinate 26,883,440 downwards.
TGGTTGTCGAATCCCGAAAATCGTCATAGTTCTTTGAATTCGGTTCAAAGTACATATCTTTATGCACGACTGCATCAATATCTGACAAGATTCTATATATTGATAACAACGATGTAAGAGGAAACAAATGAAAAAAGGCGTTGGCCATTTGTCTGGTAATCTTATCTTCAAAAAATGCAAACCGTCTATAAAAACTCTCACTCACTCTAGACTAAGACCACTCCACTCACTCCTATTTCTGTTTGTTTGTGTTTTGCTCCTTAATCTTCTTTGAAGCTGTAATTACCTTCTGCCGGCTTTCTTTTCATTGCCTTAGTTTCTTCTCTCTTTGCATCAAAGGTATATTTTTATCAACTATTTTTATTTGTTTGATTTGTTAGAGAAATATTGCAGATTTATATATAATTTGCTTAGTATTGTTGATTCAATTGATGAGTGGTCTGTATAAATTGGATCACATGAAATTTAATTGCTTTGGAAGACATCAGAATTATTATATAGCTTTTTTTCTTCTTTCTAATGCTTATTTCGTCATGACATCGAATCACAAACTGTTATTTTTTCTTTTTGGATTTCCTTATTTGACGCATAATGTTTAATGCATTTCATCCGCTAAAAACATTAGACGACATAACAAAGTTTAGATAATTAAAAACATTTTTCTCATGTTATGGCTGGATCTTTATTAGCAAAGAAATAAGATAAAATGGGAATGAATTAATATTCTTGGTTGAGAGACAATGAAACCTTAAAAGGGTTAAAAGTCAACGTAGCTGCATATACGCAGATATGAATGGGAATTTTCATTTGTAAAAGAAAACAATATCAAAGTAGATCTCATTTGGTTACATTATGGTGGACTGTAACTCAGGGATACATTGAATGTTCAAACTTTGGTAGATTGTGTCTTGTAGGAAATAGAAACTATTATAGTGCTTACTGGAGTTGATGACTGAAAGAGCGCGAAATAGTCGTTAATTAAATTGCCTTTTTCAAAACCATGTTTTGACTACCTAAAACGAGTATATCTTCAAGAAAGGGTTATCGAATCCACGTCTAAGAGAGAACCAAGTTAAATGAAGAAACGAAATTCATTTTTACTAATCTAGAGAATAAGGGAAAAATAATATAACAAGGTAGATGGTGATTAACTACTACTAATGTAAGAAATAATTGTAGGAAGACAAATATGATTAGAGTTTCAAGAGATTGAATCCACCAATTCAAATATGTAATAATTAATATATAGATTTATCAAGATTAATCCATAGATAGATATTCATTACACGCTAAGATGATTCGAAATGAATAATGGAAAGGCATGACATTAAACACTTATTCTATCTACATTAGAGTCTATCAATTCTAAAAAATCAACAATACTTCTTGTCATAAATAAAATGTGAGGAAAGACTACAATACAATGTATAACTATTATGTTGGTGGCAAGAAAGAGGACGTTCGTCTTTCAGACCGTCACTCAATTTGTCCCCAAATAGGTATAACAAAGTCTATATTCCACCTACTAAAAGAATTTGAAGAACTAAGAAGAAGGTAAATAAATATCGTTATATATTTCATTTCACAAATAAATCATTGTAATTACTTACCTCTAACCTTCTCTTGAAGCGCTAGATCCCTGACCTCCAGAATTACTCTAATGGATTAAAGCCTGATAAAATCATATACTAACTACTACATGAAATAAAAAAGGCTTCATCTCTCCCTTGAAAAGGGGAGATTAACCTAGCATAATACTAAACTAAAAGAACAAGAAAAAGAAGAAGAAAAATAAGAAAAAGAAGAAGAAGAGGGAAAATTAGACTTAACCCCCCCCCCCCTTATTTTGTCCACGTTTTGAATAAACCCCCATATTTCTCCAAGTTTGGACTTTACCCCCCCCCCCCTCCGTCAGCTCCTGTCTAAGTTAACACCTATTTATATTTTTTCTTTCGAAAATACCCTTCCCTTGTTCTTTTGGAGGGGTTAAGTCTAAAGGAATGAGGGGTATTTTCGAAAGAAAAAAATGCAAATATGTGTTAAACTCGGATGGGAGCTGACGGAGAGGGGGTAAAGTCCAAACTTGGACAAATGGGGGGGGGGGGTTATTCAAAACGTAGACAAAATAAGGGGGGTTAAGTCAAAAATTTTCAGGAGAAGAAGAAGAAGAAAAAGATAAGAACTTTATTAGAATGAGTTTTTTCTCTCATTTCTTGATGATGAATACAATGAATAGAGATCCCAGTTTATAGATCCATAGGGAGCCTAAAAGGGGAAAATTGTAAAATATTACATAATACTTGATTTGATTATATTCAAATCAATGAGTAAATATTTGTGGAAGAAAATGTCAAGAATAAAATCTTTAAATTATTGTGGTCAAAGATTAATGAAAAACATGTGTTGGAAACCAAATCCTTGCCACCATTGTTGCTAATTTTGTAGGGAAAATTGGCGATAACCCCCCACATTATGGTCACTCTTGGCAAGAACCCCCTCATTTGTCCATTTTTGGCGTTAACCCCCTAACCTCCCAAATTAGACCTTGTGTTGCCCAGTTTACCCCTGACCCCTCATATTTGAGTAAACCCCGTAATTTATCATTAAAAGAAGTTTACTAACAGATGTTAACTCCGTTAACAGAACTCCTATTTGCCTAAACCCACTGAAAAGTAAAAATCTGAAAACCAAAAACGTAAAATTTACTCTCACCTACCAGTCCACGTTAATCAGGTTTATGGGAGTTGATTTTACTTTTGTTTTTAAGTTTTTAACTATCAGGGGGTTTTCACAAATATATGTTCTGTTAACAGAGATTAACGACTGTTAGTGAACTTCTGTTACTTAAGTTTAGGGGGTTTAGTCAAATAATATGTGATAGGGGTATAGTGGGCAAATAAATTGCTGAAGTGGGGGTTGGGGGGTTAACACCAAAAATGGACAAATGAGGGGGTTCTTTCGAAGAGTGACCATAATGTGTGTGTGTGTGGGGGGGGGGGGTGTCGCCAATTTTCCCAATTTTGTATAAAACTGTCATATATAGTGTCATTCTAGAAGATATTGGCAATCTTCCTTGGATGGCTGATTGTCTCAATATTCTCCATATTTTACACATGCTAGAATCTTAAATATCAACCTTCAAGTGATTCTATGCTCCATCTTCTATTTAGTAGTCTCACTTCACTTATTTCCTTAATGCGCCTCTCTTGGACTTAAGCTTTGTAGATAATTTACGGGCTCATTTAGATTTAATCCACTAAGATTCATTCAAGGCTTTGACCATTTGGATCCATGACTTTGGGCTTCATACTTGACTTTTCTCTTTTTGCTCTTTTTATATTATTTTGTAGGTTTTTTCTTAGATTTATTCTTTTCTAGGTTCTTTCCTACAAAAATACAAAAACAATAGAAATTACACTAATTCAAGTCCAAAAGTGAGTTCTAACATCAAACTAATTAGGGGTAAAAACTACGTTTTCGGATACTTAACAATGACCAGTTTTTTTTTCACTTGAAATGGGCTCAATGACTATAGAATATAATAAGCCAATTGTTGATGAAACTTTTTTTACCCTTTAAAGATGGTCATGAAAAGGTATTCTCCTAGTTTATCATCACTGTTTGTTCAATATAAGGAAAAACAGGTAGAAAACTAGTTGGCATGCATATGAAAACGTATAATACATACTTTTGTACTATATAATGAAAATGTTACAAATATATACCTAACTATTTAAGTGGATAAGCGTATTGATCTTCTAGGTTCATGTGCTTCTATTCAATCCTTGAATAAAACAGATTTGTTGAGACTTAGTTGAATTTGGCACTCTTTCACTTTTCGGATCCGTGTAAAGTGTCGTATAAAAATTATACAATAGAAAATCAAGTTATATACAACTCCTAGGTTTTCTACTAGATTGATAGATGAAATAAAAAATGATCCAATATCATTTGATGCATACTATATAACCCTTGACAGCTAACTGAGGTAACCAGATGAAAATTTATGTTTTATTGCAGAGCGAATATAGGAATAGCTGTCAGATGAAAATTTATGCATCTGAAGTTGGTTCTTGAATGAAGAATTATTAGGATATCAACCTAAGAAACTACTATACAAGAATGATAATCATTGTTTGTAAATTTTTCAACTTGATTACCGAGGGGAGGATTGGTATAACTATTAAAGAGGAATGATAGTATTCACAACCCCATCCATCAAGTACTCCCGTAGGAATACAAGCAGAGAAGAAAATTTTGGGAATGTCAGTAGCTAAGAGTATAAAACTGGTAAGTCCAAGTTTTGTATTGCTCTTTTTTATTTTTGGGATTGGACTGTTATATCTAATTATAAAAATAAAATGGTCAACGAATACAAATGCATTACCGAGTTGAGTAAAGAAGTCATGTTTTTTATTAAGTGTATCAGGCCCGAAGGTTACTGATGATACCATTTAAGAAACCAATATTTTTGTGTAATTTCACTATCAAGTTATAATTACAACTTTGTGTTGAACTTAGGATAAGAACATGTATAATTTAGTATTTTTCTTCCCAATGTCAAAAAAAAAAAAATATTGTTTTGGGTAAATGTATATAATTTAGTCTTATCTTAAATATGAATATGGATTGAGCTAGCTGAAATATTCAGATGTGGTGTCTGCCATACAAATATATTGTTTGACATGTATTGAATTTCACACAATGTGTTTTGTCTATATAAGCAAGAGGTGTGTTGGTTTTAGTTCATTTAAGCAAACAAACCCCTTCCTATCTCCTTATTTCTCTTGAGTTAGAGCGTTTTGAGCCTAAGTTTTTTCTTCATCACTGTTTTGAAAAGAAAACGTTTCCACGGCTCTTTCGTGTACTTTATAGAAGTGAAGAATTAATTATCATGTAGTCAGAAAGTATGTCACATCATAGTTAAGTAAATTACATTTCTATTTATTCAATTTGAAATAAGAAATGTTCGTCTATTAGATATACTTATTTTTCCTACTATCACTACATATGATTTGCATACATTTTTTTTCCCACTATTATTCAATTTAAATGAGCTCCCTAGCCAAGGATTTGTTATAGGTATGCAGTTTTTTGAGGCCATGCATACTGTATACAGTGGAAAAAAACTGCATACCTACAACAAATCCTTGGATAGGGAGCTCATATAAATGGAATAAAAGTGGGAAAAAATTAATGTATGCAAATCATATGTAGTGATAGTGGTAAAAATACGTATATCTAATAAAAACAACCATTTCTTATTTAAAATTGAATAAACTGAAATGTAATTTACCTAAGTATGATGTGACATACTTTTTGTCTACAAGATAATTAATTTCTTCACTTCTATAAAGTACACGAAAAGAACCCTGAAATTTTTTTCTTTTCAAAACAATGATGAAGCAGAAACTCAAGCTCAAAACACTCTAACTTAAGAGAAAGATGGGAGATAGGAAGGGGTTTGGTTGCTTGAATGAACTAAAACAAACACACCTCTTGCTTATATAGACAAAACACATTATGTGAAATACAACACATGTTAAGCAATATATTTGCATGGCAGACACCACATCTGAATATGTCAGCTAGCTCAATCCATATTCATATTTAAGACAAGACTAAATTATATAAATTCAGCCAGAACAATGTTTTTGTTCAGATATTGAGAAGAAAAAGACTAAATTATACATGTTCTTATCCTAAGTTCAACACAAAGATGTATTTATAACTTGATAGTGAAATTACAAAAAAGTATTGGTTTCTTAGGTGGTATCATCAGTAGCGTTCGGGCCTAATACAGTCAGTAATAAAGAGCATGACTTCTTTACTCAACTCAGTAATGCATTTGTATTCGTTTACCATTTTATTTATATAATTAGGTATAACAGTTCAATCACAATAATAAAAATGAACAATAAAAAACTTGGACCCATCAGTTGTATAACCATGGAAATGGTTCTAGGACCCCATTAAAGGTCCGCAAAGTACAAATAAATGGCCCAGCTAAGGCCCGGTTTATACAATTTGCCCTGTTTAAGCATTTGACGGATAGCAAATTACCCAATATAATTAACGTAGAAAATGTAAAAACAACCCTCTTTCCATTTTAGTCTGTGATAATTAGAGAGATTTTTGACGAAAATGACCTCTCCAACCAAAACACAAAGATCTATGGTTTCTTTCTTCTTTCTCCTCATTGCTTCTATTTGAGAAACTACAAATAATGCTAATATACCAATTGAATATTCAACCAAACAAACAATACGCAGAAAGTAAAGAACACACAGAAATTTTTAACGTGGTAAAACCCAAAAGGGAAACGTCCACGGTTGTCCTCGCGACAACAAATAATCCACTAGATGAAATAGAGATGTACAAACCTATCAACTACCTGCACTCACTGCGAGTTGATACTCCTGGTTATCTCTAACACCTTGACTTCACCAGAGCACCTTGATGTACGCACAAGACACTCGACTTCTTGATAAACCCACAAGAAGACTCGAAGCCGAAATCACAATACCACTCTTAGAATCACAAAGTTATGAATTGGGAAAAGGGGGAAGAAGAGAATTGAGTTCAATAGCCACAAACACTTTCAATACCAAAACCTAAACCAAAACTCAAGAACCTCACAAACAATGGACGGCCAAAGAACTACCTCTCTCATTGAAGAAGAAGGCTATTTAAACCTAGGGTTGGAATACACCGAAAATGGGCCTGATTGGACGAAATCCATATTGGACGTACGTACGTCGAATCAACGTTCGTACGTCCCCACACGGTGAAAAGTTTGCTGCCTGCTTGGACGTACGAACGTCCTAACAACGTACGTACGTCCTGACCAAAAGGAAGCTTGCTGCCTCAATGGACGTACGAACGTCCTAACTAGGTACGTACGTCCAGTACCCAAAACATACAAAGACAAACGAGATAGAGACACGGACACGAGACGAGCGTGCGTACATCTTTGGCTTTCCTAACAATGATTTCAAGACGAGATAACCATGGACACTATGTCACAAAATTGATGTCAAACAACTGCATGCCGGTTTCACTATTCATAAACATCAATTCAATCAATGCAAACAAACTGGAGAAGGATTAGATATTGTTAATTAGATTGAAAAATGAAGCATATTGTTAAGGTACTTTAACTTTTTATCTCGCTATATTATGTTCTCAAAAATCAATTGTTCCGGTTGATTACGATTTCAACAAAAGCAATTTCAAATTCCACCAATTCCATTGAAGAAATTTTTTGTTTGCTTAGTCACATTTTTGTTTGTGTCCAAGAACTGTTAGACCATTAACTTTGAAAAATTGAATTTGGAGAAGAATAATATATCCTTTTACTATTTCTAAAGGAATTCAAAAAATTGAGAAAGAATAGTTTGCTCATGTTGTCTGAATAGGTGAAAATTTCAGCTAAAAGTAATAGAAGGGTAACTATAAAGTAACATTTAAAGATCAAATCTTTGAATTTGGGTTATATGGTGAAAATAGTTGCCCAATTTAAAGTGAGTTACACTGAACTGTATGTCTTCCTTATGAGTTTTGTATGTACTATCTTTGTCGCCTTGTGATTGGACATTCCGATAGATGTGGCACTTTGGAGTGCACATGTAGCTCGCTTGAGAAAGAGCATTGGTTGACCAAGTGTTTTGAGAGTTACTTGGAACCTTTTGGTGCCCGATCTAGTGAATGGTCGCAGCGTGGAGACCTGTTTGACAATTCTCGGGCATGTGGCCTTTGTGGGTCTGCATTACGTTGAGAGTGAATGCGTTCGACCAGGCATATGGCTAGAGAATTGTGTTTGAGGTCGTCCCGCATACGAGTGACTCACTAGTCAATGAGGGTGGCCGTATTGTATATCAAGCATTTCACTGGTAAAGAGTTCAGTGAAAGCAATGTGGCACATTTGTGCAAAAATAGCTCATGGGGAGTGAGGTCGTGTTCATGTGACCTGCACATAGAGAGAGCTACAAAAAATATCATTAATAGCTAATTGTGGTAATAATAAGTTAATTTCATTAGATAAAGTGAGAATAGCCCCCTGTATGGCATAAATATTCTTGAGGTCGTTGAAAGACCTGTAATTTGAGGAGGTCGTTGATAGACCTGGTGAGGTCGCGATGAAGGACCTGGTGAGGTCGTGGCTTAGGGACCTGAGAGGTCGTTGGCTTAGGGACCTGAGAGGTCGTTGGCTTAGGGACCTGAGAGGTCGTTGGATTAGGGACCTGAGAGGTCGTTGGCTTAGGGACCTGAATATGTGAGGAGGTCTCTGCAAGACCTGAACATGTGGCCATTAAGAATGTAACTGATATATATAATCATGATCGAGTTATGAGAATATATGTTACATAAATGCATATAATAATCAATTTGTGTGAGAGAAAATAGAATGAACAGTAAGAAATGGAGGTCTCTTCGAGTGGGTAAACATAAACAAATATCATAGTGAATTGATACTTATCTTGCTTTCGGCGAGTTTCACATACAGTAATGGTAACCGAAAGTAAACCCCCAATTGGAAATTGTGATTGCAATTCTACCAAATAGAATTTCTTGAACTTGAAATCACCACTTTGAGAGTCTTACAACAATGGTGTAATGGTGGGGTTGGTGGGTGGAATTCGCTTGAGAAAATCCCAAGTCCCTGTAGTCGGCGCCAAATGTATTAACCATTTTTGTGAGGTTGGTCAATACATTAATGAATGATGATGATGAACAATAATAATAAAGTAGAGACATGAACACCATTGTTTACGTGGTTCGGCAATTGTGCCTACATCCACGGAGAGAGAGAATGAACTTTATTATAGTAGTGGTGATACAAAATGGGAGCTCGATAATGGAGAGAGCTCAAGAGAGAGATGAGACCTGAGAGGTGAGGTCTCATGAGAGAGTGTTGAGGTCTTGTGTATGATTCACCACGAGACCATGTGAAGATCTGATGTGATGTGAACATGTGAGAAGATGAGACCCCCCTACATACGATTCAGTACGACCTGCTTGCAGCTGTCCATCTCGTCTACATGCCTTCTGAACGAGCTACCAGGTCTCCCTGGAACTAACTAGCTCGCTATACACAAATTCATGATCGAGTTGCAATTACCACAAGGGACCTTCGTCGCGTCCTACAAATCTCAATGATCAAGCTCATCAAAATTTGGGGCGGATCGTCTTCGTTAAAGAACCCCATATTTCATTCATCTTGGGGGCTAGATCGGTTCGATTACTTCTTTTCAGCCCGAACTCCGTTCAACCTAAAAAGAGGGGGCTTATGTAGGGGTACTATATACAACATACATGTGGCACCATCTCTACCGTCCATCATGGTGCCACGTGTCAACATCTAATGGGCTCTCTCTCTTGATGGCACAAGTTACAAAGTTAAAGCCAATTACTACAAAGATATTCTCTCATCATTACCTCAATAAATGTTAGGAATGGAGTTACATTGTAGCCTATAAATATGAAGGCAAACTACTCATTCTAGGGGGGTCTCATCTTCTCACATGTTCACATCACATCAGATCTTCACATGGTCTCGTGGTGAATCATACACAAGACCTCAACACTCTCTCATGAGACCTCACCTCTCAGGTCTCATCTCTCTCTTGAGCTCTCTCCATTATCGAGCTCCCATTTTGTATCACCACTACTATAATAAAGTTCATTCTCTCTCTCCGTGGATGTAGGCACAATTGCCGAACCACGTAAACAATGGTGTTCATGTCTCTACTTTATTATTATTGTTCATCATCATCATTCATTAATGTATTGACCAACCTCACAAAAATGGTTAATACAATTGACATGAACCAAACATGGATTAAGGAAAGGTTTATGAATATAGTCATACCCATGGGGAACACGACACAAACGACAAACCTTTGCATTGTTTTTGTACTCCATCACCATAAACGACACATAACCAACAGCCGGAACAAAAACCCCATGAAGTTCATATTCTGCCATTGAGTAATTCTGAAGAACAAAAAGAAAACTAGAGGGAGGTAAGAAGGCACAATAGTAGGAAAGGAAGAGAAGACTCCCCTATATATAGAAAAACAAACATAACCCCAACATGGGCCCAAGTAGAAGGGTCCATTATCTAATTAGCAAGAATTTACTGCAAAACAGAAAGATTCTAGAACTAATATTAAAATAGCAATATCCAATAACATGCTCAACATCTAAAGATAGAAGCAAAACGATATAACACACAAAAAAAATGTTAAGTACAAAAGTATGAAGAGTAACCCAAAACAAGAACTACTCGGACTCCGAGTTACCATCAATGTGTTCACCATCACCATCCTCCTCACTCTCTCTAACAGAGTCATCATCATCACTGTCAGCTGGGACTGGTGGTACCTCTTCCGGAAATTGAGGTAGGTCAATGGGAGTGAAGTCGAGCTGAAGATGATGCATCTGAGCAACGTTCATCCTATGAAGATCTCGGAGCATAGCATCATGCTGAGAGAGGATGACTTCAAAACGATCAAACCTAGAACCCATGTGATCCTGACGACGCCGAATAGAAGAAACCCGAGCGTCAACTGCTGCAACTGCCCGATTGCCCCTACCTGAGGCGGAGGCGGGGCGTCCAGGGGTCAGAGCCTGATCAAAATCATCATCACGAACAAGAGCCCGGCCTCCCCAGATTAGGTGATGCGTCAGACGCGCACCCACGGACTCAAAAGCAGCCTTTCGAGACTGGCAGCCCTTCTTGATGGCATTGACCCAGTCATGGCCAACAAACCTAGGAGGGCTCACCTCCACATATCGTCCCTGAAATCCCAAGTGCTTAAGAATGGTCATTATAAAGCTAGGGAAAGGAAGAGTAACCTTAGCAGCATCGATTTGAAGCATCCGTGTGTAGATGACTTCAGAGAGATGGAGATGGTGCACCGACATACAAACTACCAATTTGACCATGTCGTCGGTCATGATGATCTTGTTGCCTTTGGTGGGGTAGATGTTGGAATGGGCAACCATATGCAGAAGGATGGCGCTGTAGAACTTGGCGTGATATTTTTCCGTGACCCCATCGATGAACATTCTTTGTATTTGATCGACAAAATCAATTTGAATTGCCTCCGGAATGGGCCACCTAACATGAACGGCATCTTCAGAGAGGAGATCATCATCAATCCCTAACGCCTCACGAATCACCTTCGGAGAGATAGTGTATCTCCGACCTTCAATCAAAACAGAGAAACTCGTGCGATTCTGAGAGGGTGTCCTTGACTCATAGAAAGCAATCGTATGCTCAACCGAGTACTTGGTAATTGGTTGAGCTACCCTTAACCAATTTCTTGTCTCAAAGAACGAGGCTATGTTGCCTAGTTGAGAAACCCCCAGAGGAGTGGCAGCAATGTCTCCCAAGTCGAAGAACCGCTCAGGAACAATAGCTTTTGCTCGAGGATAAGCACCAAGAGATGTGGGGTGAGGCGACAAGCCCGGAGTGGAACCTCTACCCCTAGGAGCGCGAGAAGAGGATGCACCCTTGGACCCGGGTGTCGTGGTGGTGGTAGTAGTCCTAGCACGCTTAGGAGGCATGGCCTGCACACACACAACATTATAAACACCACACAAGTAAGTAAAACCAACAAAACAACCAAGAAAAACCTTAGGAAACCCATTCAGGCATTTCACCAAACACTTGATGTGCAGAAACAGAACACATCCTATCGACAACAATGAAGCCATAGTAAACACCCCAAACACACAACAAACCACAGCCAACAAAAGAGAAGGGGAAACCAATCCTTAAGGTCGTCCATAACAAGAATTAACGTGAATTTAAGTATCGAAACACCAAGTTCCATTAAAGCATTAAACAAGCATACAACCATAACTAACAGTATATGAACAGCAAATCCAAATAATCAACAAGAGCATGACAATTGAAGAAGAAAAGATCATAAAAAAAAACTTACAAGAGAGTGATCGAGGAGGACTAACGATTATACCAACCAACACGACGACAAACACCACTATGGAAGAACAACACAAAACCAAAATAAAAAGAGCAAGAGAGAGAGGTCGGCGAAAGACAATTCGAGAGAGAAAGAGTGGGGAAGTGCAAGGGAAACTGGTATGTTCGTGCAAGAGGGAATAAGAGGCACGATTTGAATGTAACAGTTAGCCTTAGGTTCAACAAAATTTGAATTTAAACCACAAATGGGCCGGACTGTTTCAGGAACGTACGTACGTTCTAGGAACGTTCGAACGTCGGGACCCAAAAAAAAACATCTGCCAAACACTACGTTCGTACGTCTTAGGGACGTTCGTACGTTGCAAAAAGATCTGTCCCCCTCCACGTACGAACATCTTCAAGGCGTACGTACGAACCTTTTTTTTTTTTTTTTTTTTTTTCAACAAGAAAAACCGAGAAACCATCCTAACGGCCAGACAATAAACCAAATCACGACCAAAGACAAGCATTGAGAGACAGCACAAGAAAAATTTCTACTTATTGTAGGGATTCCAATTTTAGAAAAATTACAAGTGAAGCAAATCTCAACCACAAGTAAATGCAAAACCGAAGAACTACATCATACACCAAGTCATGATACTTCCTAGAATGATGCAAACATGCAGAAGAAACTGACAGATACAAATCCACCTCCAGAACCAAAGTAAAACCATGATCATTGAATATATGGAAATGCACGTGCAACTAGACCAATGTGAACGTTAACCGGATCACAACTAAACCAAGTAAGCATAGAATATTGTTTTTCTTCCTGTTGAACCACCAGACAAGAGTGAAAGTCACTTATAATTTCATTTTTTTTTTTTTTTTTTTTTTTTTTTTTATATTTTGTCTGTAAGACCATTTGAACCAAATGCCATTCCCGTGTGGGAGTATATAATATCTCCATCTTTTATCAGAACACGAGGGTAGGGTGTAGCCTACATCTTTTCGGCAAAACACACTCAAGAAGTGCAATACCATGATAACGTGCAACACAAGAACTAACATCTCTTGAGTGCATCCGTCAGAGCATGACCCTCACAGCCCCAACGGGTTCTTAGCCAAATGAGTATGCTCTCAAGACATTCAAATGGCTGGGGATTTTGTGAGTCATTGACCACTTACAAGAGGTATATAACCATGAACGACAATGATGACCATGAAGGAAAACCATACAATGCTGGAGATGTACAGAAAATTCAAAATGACAATCCAACTACATGTAAATGCATCATGTAGAAACAACTAAGACAAAGAGAGTATGATGTAACCCTACTACACTGCATGACCAAAAACAGTTGAGAACGCCAAACAAGAACCATTTGTAAGAGGAATCCACACAATAGAGAAAGTAGTATGTCCCCAATACCAACAACACTAACAAAATTAACCAAACCTAAACATCCTAAACACAACCAGTTCCAACGGACACATTAGGTATATAAATGCGGAAGGGGTGTAGTGACAATGAAACAGTTATCAGATGAGCGACTACCAGTTAACACCAAGACATGATTGGAATCAAAAACATCACACTTATCATCCTCAAACACAACCCTAAACTTAGCATCACATAACTGACTAATACTCAATAAATTTGACTTAAGACCCTTAACAAAAAGAAGCTCATGACTATTGAGCGATCCAACCTCAGAAAAGTTACCTTTACCCGCAACCGGAAGCATTTTACCATTTCCAAAACTAACCTTACCTCCATAGCCAAGAGACAGATTATCAATTAGAGTCTTATCACCTGTCATATGACGCGAACAACCACTATCAAGATACCATGATGAAGATATTGGTTCAACCAAACGAGCCATGTGAGATACCATTTTCCTGGATGCATCCATACTCCTATCCCAGAAATGTGGTGGTGGAGTAGGCATGGGTGTTGCTTGAGGACGATTTCCATAAGGAGAAGTTCTGGGTAAACCCCACGGAGCATAGCCATTCCACATGTATGGAGCCTGCATGGAGAAAGTGGAAAACTTGTTCCAATATGAATTACCTGCAAAAGAAGAATGATGAGCAGGATACAGATTATTCCAACAAAAAGCAGAGGTGTGACCCATGCGACCACAGGTTAGACATTTAAAGCCTTTATGTCTAAAATTCCTTTTCGGGACATGCTTTACACGAGTGACCTTCGGTGGGGAAACCACACCAGACACCTGCACAGGAGCAGGAGAAGTGACACCTGTTGGTCTGACAAAAGTAGTACAGGAAGTGCTAGCAGTAGAAAGAGGAACAAATGTGTCATAACCTAAACCAGATTTGTCTGAATGGGATTTACCAATTCCCAGCAGAGAGTTAAGACTATCACTAGCTTTACCAAAGCCAACCAATTGTTTGTTGGCTGCAAACAACTCAGCTTTCACCTTTTCATGTTCCAGTACAAGAGATCGATACCGTGTCTCCAGTTCACTATTCAGTTTTTCCAAAGTGGCAAGACGCACTTGGAAATCCTCTTTTTCCTTCACAAACTTTTCTTTCAACATGTTGGAGTCACCTGCAAGATTACAAATATCCTCCCCAAGACTATCTACCTGTTCCTGTAAGACAGTGTTAGTTTTTTCAAGCAACTTTACTTGTTGCATGGAAAACTTATACATATCACATAATTCAGTAGTAGTAGCATGAACACCAGAATCAGAAACATTAATATCATTAGTAGAGGATACAATACCTCCTGGATGCTCATCCAGGGATGCACTGAAAACCACATAGTTGGAGACAACATTTGAAGGATTGCCATCATCATCTTCATCTGAATCATCCCATGTCACCGTGAGGTTCGCTTTGGAATTATCACCAGGTTTGCGATCCAACTTCTTGTCACATTCATTTGCAAAGTGTCCATATTCACGACACTTGTAACATTGGACATCTTTACGATCAACTCGAGCTCTTCTCCCATCCACAGAGAAGAGCTCAAAACCACGACTTCTAGGAGCATTTGAGGAGTCAGGAAATCGCTTTCGAGGATCTCTATTCTGTTGATACTTCAGAATCTTCTGAAAGCTACGTGACAGAAACGCATAGTTATCATCCACATCCTGTTCTTCATCATCAGAGAGACCTGTAGAAGTTTCTTTAGACGATGTAGCTTTGAATGCCACAGACTTGTTCTTCAAGGGTTCTTCCAAGGCTTGTTCCATCTCACATGTCCTTAGTTTCCCAGCAAGTGTCTCAATGGACATGTTCTTAATCACATTACTCTCAGTAATGGCATCCTTACGAGACCGAAACCGAGGACGCAAAGCACGCAATATCTTACGTACCACTTGTGTGTCAGTATATGCATGACCAATAGCAGCACTACAGTTTATAATGTCTTGAAGACGAATAAAGAAGTCATCAAAGGTCTCAGAATTATCCATCCGTAGATTTTCAAACTGAGAAGTTAACAGTTCTAACTTGCTTTCTTTGACAGTTTCATCACCTTCATGTGTACAGATAAGTCTGTTCCATGCATCTTTAGCCTCTTCACAACCTTGCACACGACGAAACTCACTGGCATTTAATGCCATGAAAATAGCATTGAGTGCCTTGTTGTTATAATTTGCCAACAACTTCTGTTCAGGCGTCCACTTTTCACGTGGCGTCAGTGATGTAACAGCAGCATCATCAGTACCTGTAGCAGTAATTGGTTCTTTCCACCCTGTGACAACAGAAAGCCAAACTTCTTCTCCTAATGCTTGAAGATAAGCTCGCATCCTTACTTTCCAATGACCAAAGTCTTTTCCACTAAATTGTGGAGGAAGGCTTGAAGTAGCAAACTTGTTAGATTCTATAAAGCACTAATGATCGATAGCGTGAGCCTTTACGCTCCTTAACCAGCCCCCAGCGACTGATACCAATTGAGAAACTACAAATAATGCTAATATACCAATTGAATATTCAACCAAACAAACAATACGCAGAAAGTAAAGAACACACAGAAATTTTTAACGTGGTAAAACCCAAAAGGGAAACGTCCACGGTTGTCCTCGCGACAACAAATAATCCACTAGATGAAATAGAGATGTACAAACCTATCAACTACCTGCACTCACTGCGAGTTGATACTCCTGGTTATCTCTAACACCTTGACTTCACCAGAGCACCTTGATGTACGCACAAGACACTCGACTTCTTGATAAACCCACAAGAAGACTCGAAGCCGAAATCACAATACCACTCTTAGAATCACAAAGTTATGAATTGGGAAAAGGGGGAAGAAGAGAATTGAGTTCAATAGCCACAAACACTTTCAATACCAAAACCTAAACCAAAACTCAAGAACCTCACAAACAATGGACGGCCAAAGAACTACCTCTCTCATTGAAGAAGAAGGCTATTTAAACCTAGGGTTGGAATACACCGAAAATGGGCCTGATTGGACGAAATCCATATTGGACGTACGTACGTCGAATCAACGTTCGTACGTCCCCACACGGTGAAAAGTTTGCTGCCTGCTTGGACGTACGAACGTCCTAACAACGTACGTACGTCCTGACCAAAAGGAAGCTTGCTGCCTCAATGGACGTACGAACGTCCTAACTAGGTACGTACGTCCAGTACCCAAAACATACAAAGACAAACGAGATAGAGACACGGACACGAGACGAGCGTGCGTACGTCTTTGGCTTTCCTAACAATGATTTCAAGACGAGATAACCATGGACACTATGTCACAAAATTGATGTCAAACAACTGCATGCCGGTTTCACTATTCATAAACATCAATTCAATCAATGCAAACAAACTGGAGAAGGATTAGATATTGTTAATTAGATTGAAAAATGAAGCATATTGTTAAGGTACTTTAACTTTTTATCTCGCTATATTATGTTCTCAAAAATCAATTGTTCCGGTTGATTACGATTTCAACAAAAGCAATTTCAAATTCCACCAATTCCATTGAAGAAATTTTTTGTTTGCTTAGTCACATTTTTGTTTGTGTCCAAGAACTGTTAGACCATTAACTTTGAAAAATTGAATTTGGAGAAGAATAATATATCCTTTTACTATTTCTAAAGGAATTCAAAAAATTGAGAAAGAATAGTCTGCTCATGTTGTCTGAATAGGTGAAAATTTCAGCTAAAAGTAATAGAAGGGTAACTATAAAGTAACATTTAAAGATCAAATCTTTGAATTTGGGTTATATGGTGAAAATAGTTGCCCAATTTAAAGTGATAATTGTTGCAAATACTAGAGTAGCCAAACTTTAAAGTGAGTGTGATTAATAAGGAAATCACAATAATCAGTTTTATTTGATGGGCATTGGGAGTTCTAGGAATAACAATGGGAAAATTTGCGATGGGGATATAACAACTCATACCACTCAATATTGTGAGATGGTATACACCTTAGGCTAGCGTCTGACGAGTATTTGCGCACTTATTAAGTTATGGATTATTTTACTGAAGAATGTTTATAATCAATTAATCTTTATAATCATTATACAACCATTTATGATTTAGTGTTGAAACACACACTGCCTTTTTTTAAGTTTACCAAATGGACTTTGATGTGGAGATCGAAAACTCTATGATTGCACGTAGTTCATGTTCTACTTCTCAGTTTATTTGGAAAGTGTTGGTGGACAACTTGCCAAACTTCCAAACAATAATGAGACATGATGGTATTAGAGAGTTTATTTGAAGTTGGCGAATGTTTTTTGCAGGTGGTTTTGCTGAATTGGAATTATAAATTTTACCTATGATAGATTTATGGTTGATATGGGTGATCCAGTCCTCAAAACTGTATATTTATCCCTCGAATAACACCTTGTTTGTATAGCACTTAGCTTATATTATGGTATTATATCTATTGATTAGTGTTTTCTTGTCTTTTGTGTAGGTTTCATGAGTCGAAATGCGAATATTATGTAGAAGCCCGCGAAAAATTAAGAAAAGCAAGCAAAAAGGTGTTATTTGCACATGGGAAATAGAATCGATATTTGCACCCACAAGATCCACTGAGGGCACCCCACGGTCAGCTCTATTGACTTGACTTTAAGTCAAAGTGGGGCAGTCCGATTCTTAGCCCAAACCGGGTCCTATTGGGGCCCACAAGTCAGAATTTTTATTTTAGGCCTTATTTAAGTCCAAACTTAAAAAGGTTCCACAAGAAGATCCAAAAGTCGGATTTGGGCCCATGAGCTATCAAACTGAAGGTCTGGGTCCAAGCTAAAATTTAAGCCCAAGATTATTAGGTTTTCCTAATTACCTAATACCTCTAGAAGACCAACAGCAGCAGCTACGAATTTGACCTAATTTGGAAATCTTTGCATGCAAGTATTCTACTTTGTAATGTCTATATAAGAGAAGTTCTTAGGGAGAGGAATATTTTGAGAGAGAAAATTCTACTTCTTTGTATCAACTCAATTATCAATATCAATTCCATTATCTTTTTCATTAGGATGTCTTATGATTTATTTATTTATTCCATGGTGTCATCATCAAAGATAAGTAACTAAATCTCCTTAGGGGGATGGTTGAAGCACTCTAGATGATGCAAAAGCATCATGTTTGTTCTTATTGTTCATTGTGATTCAAAGTTCTTAATGCTTATTTACTTCTATTCGCGATATGAGGTAAGTATGATTATTTGCATGTTATTATTATCCATGATCTTAAAATATTATTGTTAGGGTTTAGGGAGACCTAGCTTTAATGGTAGTATTTATATTTATTGTAGATGTGTAGTGAAATAGCTGAGAGGTGAATATTATATATTTGCACTATATATCTTTTATTGGAACCCTTTTGTATTTAAATTGATATCCGAGAGGTGACGGTTTATTTATGAATTAATATGTTGAGTTAATTAGATTGAATAGCTGAGAGGTGACGGTTTAATTAATAAGACATATTCAATAGGATGCATAAGAGCATCCCGTTTTAGTTGAGTGGAATAGCTGAGAGGTGATTATTATATATTTGCAGCTGAAGTTTAAATTATTTATCTTTATTTATTGTTTTTAAGTGTCTTGTTACTTAGTCCTCTTATTGATCTTGCAGCGAAGACGGATTGAAAAAAGCTCAAAAAATAGAGTAAAGATCAAATTTTTAAGAAAAGTGCGCGTTCAGGAATTTTTCCTGAAAGTTACTGGTTCAAACTGGGCCCGAACTCGAGTTGAGTTCAGTTTGGCCTGTAAGCATCTCGAGTTGAGTTCCAGGCAGGGAATTTGCCCCGTTTTGCATGATTTTACTAGAGCGTTCCAGAACTCCTTTTCAGCTAATTTTATTTTTCCTGTTGAGAGATTATGAGGTGAACTAAGTTGTCTATTTTTTTCAGGATTTTTGGAGACTTGTAAGATATTTAATTATTCGATCCAAGAAGGGGTCACGGTTGTAATATTTTTAAAGTAGGAGTTGTTTGAATTTATTTTATTGTGTGTTCGCGGCGGATAGTAAAGCAAGGTTGTGGAGCTAGCCTTGAGTCTACTAAGGAACGACTTCTAAGGACGATTGAAACCCAATGAGCGGTTTTCCCTTAGTCGACTTCAACTCGTCTTCTCCCCACTTTTGTTCGCTTGTTTGGCAATTTTTACTTTTTAGCACAAAGTGGGAGGTAAGCATTCTCCTCACCCTCCTCGAATCCCCTGCAAGAGGAGTTTCTGTATTGATTAGCATGACCTTAATTGTTGCTTGATTTCAATTTTTGTTTTTACTTGTTAAACCGGGACTGCAAGGCGGACCTAGCTTAAAAGTGAAACTTAATATCAATTGATTGCAATATCCTAAGCCTTAAAATTGAATCAACTAAAGCCATGCTACCACGATGTTCATTTGAGACCTTGAGCAGATATTTCACTAATACTGCGTGAACCATCCTTTGATTGGAGCACAAGTTAGGAATTGGGTCTGGAACCCCTACAGATTACGTCTGTAGAATCACTGTGGTTATTTAATTAAGGAACGTCGCTTACGCATGGAAAACCTCCCACACTGGTTATTCGCTGTTTGACTCTCGAAATATAGGGAGAATTCACAAGGGAAGCTTGAAAAGAACTCATTGACTTGGGTGAACACAAAATTGAGTCATTTTTTGAGCCCCTTGTTAGATGTTTTTGAATGGTTAGGACTTCTATGGCATATATAATGTGCATGTTGCATACATCTTAGATCAGGTAAAATCTTGTCCAAACCTATTCCTATCTACACAAAGAGCACAATCACGGACCTCACTACTCCTCTCGAGGAAGAGTTAAACAACTCAACTTCACCTTCTGAAGTAACTCATGCATCTATGGCTCAAGAAGCTACCCTTCAGGATTACTTTTCACCTTTGGCCACTGGGCAACCTACCTGCATTGTCTTACCTGAGACAAATGCAGATAGCTATGGCATTCGCCCGCAGATTGTGAACATGTTGTCTAAGTTCCATGGACTTCCACGGGAAGATCCATATCAGCACCTCAATAAGTTTCTGACTATTCTCAATACTTTTAAGGAGAAATATTTATCTGAGGAGGAAGTTAACTTGAGATTGTTCCTCTTTCTCTTGAGGATAGAACATCTCACTGGTTACATGGCCTTCCTTCAAATTCTATTGTCACTTGGGCTCAACTAAGTAAAATGTTTTTGACCAAATTCTTTCCTATTACTAGAACTAATGACATAGTCGATGCCATAAGAAGTTTTTGGCAAAAAGAGGGCGAGGTATTCTTTGATGCATGGGAAAGCTTTCAAGACCTATTTCTTCGGTGTCCACACCACAAGTCGATGACACTAAAAAAGTTAGGATTCTATATAGATGCCTTAATACTCAGACTAGAAACACAGTTGAAAGCATGAGTGGTGGAGATTTCCTTGATTATTCCACCACCAAAGCTCTAGCTTTCCTTGAAAAGATTGCTACTAATAGCCAGGAATGCGACATACTTGGACATACCCCGAGAAACACTACCCCAGACTCATTTGATAAACCTAGAGGTCTATATGAAGCCACC
This sequence comes from Aquilegia kansuensis, assembly GCA_020826895.1. Lineage (NCBI taxonomy): Eukaryota > Viridiplantae > Streptophyta > Magnoliopsida > Ranunculales > Ranunculaceae > Aquilegia > Aquilegia kansuensis. Next base: position 26,862,501 of record CM037008.1, on the reverse strand, counting down.
CGACTCTGAGCTTAAAACTTTACTTCATGGTTTAACCAAACAGGTAGAAACACTTGGCGTATCCTTGAAAAACGCATCAGCTGTTATGAGTGCATCCACTCTTTCATGCGATGCTTGTGATGACCAGACCCATGCTGCTGAATTCTGCCCTCTCTTTTTTAATTCACAAGAAACTGAGGAAGCCTGTGCGTTTAACTACGCCGGGAGAACCAACTTTTCTAAGGGCAATGCCACGTACCCATACATAGACCGCTCTAATCTGTCTTATTCTAATAATCATCATGCGGGTCCACCTGGTTTTAATAACTTTTATGGGCAACGTAGCAATGCCACGTATGTTGGTAATACTGATAATCGGAACAGGGCACCGGTCCCCCCTTACTCGAACAATGCTCATCACATGAGTGGTTCCAGGGACCATATGCCATCTAATCAGTCTGCCCCTCCTAAGACCTCCCTTGAGGATGTACTTGCACGTTTTATTCAACAGACGCAGGCGTCTATTGAGTCAAATGCCCAAGCCATCCAGAGGATTGAACAAAAACTTTATGAAAAGGGTAGATTTTCGGGACAGTCCATCCCGAACCCAAAAGGCAAGGAAGTTGCCTTGGTGACGGAAACTACATCTCCGTCTGTACCGCTTGCTGAAGTAAAATCGATTTCCACCCTTAGGTCAGGAAAACAAGTTGATAATCAAATTAATTATACACCGAGTCCCAACATTGTGACCCCGGTTACCTCTGCACCTGCTGCCCCACCTAAACCTCCGGCTAATGAGGCGACCACCTCTAAGCCGAAGAAGACTGCCCGTGAGATTGTGGACCCTCCACGAACTTACAACCCGCCTGTACTTTACCCCCAGAGACTCACAAGGTCTCTGAAGGAAGTCCAAACAGAAGAAGTACTCGATGTGTTAAAACATATAAATATTAATATACCCTTCCTCACGGCTGATAAACATATACCTTCCTATGCCAAAGTTTTGAAAGACTTGTGCACTGCCAAGAGAAAAACAAATATGCCTACGAACGCGTTTGTGGCGGAAGAATTCTTTGCACTTGTCCAACATAACGGCGTGGTAAAATACAAGGACCCTAGAAAACCGACCATACTCTACATGCTTGGTGACAAATTCATGGGAAAAGCTTTGCTGGACCTAGGAGCGAGTGTTAACCTTTTGCCTTACTCCTTGTACCTCAGCTTGAGTCTAACAAACATGAAACCAACGAAAATATCATTACAACTGGCCGACAGATCATTGAAAGTACCTAGAGGTATAGTTGAGGACCTATTAGTTAAAGTGTCTGACTTTTACTATCCCGTTGACTTTGTGGTGTTGGATACTGAACCTACTGACAATGAGTCGGTACCCATCATCCTTGGCCGTCCAGTTTTGGCCACCTCTAATGCTCTCATTAACTGCTGGAACGGTTCCATGGTTCTCACTTTTGGCTCTATGACTGTTGAAGTAAATATATTTAACCTTGGCCAACAACCCCCTGATCTTTCTTTATTTGAGGATGTGTGCCTTCTAGACTCATTACCTTATGAGATGGTGCATAGTTATTACCTGGAAGATTCGGTTGTTCATTGCCTTGCCATGCATAATGTAGACTTTGACATTGACCAATCTATTGCCCAAACCAATGCTCTTCTTGATACTGTGCCTATCTTTGAACCTAAAGACCCTGAAGCCCTTGAATTGGTTGGTAGCATAGATTCTGAGACCCAAGTAAAGACCATCTCTCCACCTCCTGTTACTCTGAATCCTCTGCCTCCTGAGCTGAAATATGCTCATCTTGATTCAGACGGTAGTCATCCTGTTATCATTTCTTCATCTCTTACTACCGAACAGGAGGGTAAGCTTTTAGAAGTTATCTTAGAGCATCGTTCTGCTATTGTCTGGTCAATCCATGACATTAAAGGCATTAGCCCTTCTGTCAGTTGTCATCGTATTCATCTTGAGGACGATGCTAAAACTTCTCGTGAACCTCAGAGACGTCTTAACCCGGCGATGAAAGAAGTTGTTCGAGCTGAAATTCTCAAACTTCTGGATGCAGGTGTGATTTATCCTATCTTGGATAGTCCCTGGGTTAGTCCTATTCATGTGGTTCCTAAGAAGGCTGGCATGACTGTAGTTACCAATGATAAGAACGAACAAGTCGCCACTAGAGTTCCAACCAAGTGGCGGGTTTGTATCGACTATGGAAAACTTAATACAGTCACCCGGAAGGACCACTTTCCTCTTCCCTTCATAGACCAGATGTTGGAACATCTAGCTGGTCATTCTTTCTATTGTTTCTTGGATGGTTACTCCGGTTACAATTAAATTCCTATCACCCCTGAAGATCAGGAAAATACAACGTTTACTTGTTCTTTTGGCACTTTCGCTTATGCCCATATGCCTTTTGGTCTGTGTAATGCACCTGCTATTTTCCAGAGGTGTATGTTACACATCTTTAGTGATATGGTAGAACGATTTATGGAGGTGTTTATGGATGACTTCTTCATATATGGTTCATCTTTTGGAGAGTGTTTTATTCATTTTTTTTTAGTTTTCAAGCGTTGCATTGAAAAGAATTTGGTACTTAATTGGGAAAAGTGCCATTTTATGGTTAGGAAGGGGATAGTTCTTGGTCATGTAGTCTCTCCTGAGGGTATCCAGGTTGATAAAGCTAAAGTAGATCTTGTTTCATCCTTGCCTATTCCTAAGTCTATTAGGGATATTCGAGCCTTTCTAGGCCATGCAGGATTCTATCGACGCTTTATCCAAGACTTTTCAAAAATAGCTCACACCTTAAGCAATTTATTGCTTAAGGATGCACCTTTTGATTTCACAAAAGAATGCAAGAGTGCTTTTCAAAAGCTTAAGACCGCTCTCACGACTGCACCCATCATTAGGCCGCCTGATTGGAGTAAACCCTTTGAGCTGATGTGCGATGCATCAAACTTTGCTATTGGGATGTTTTAGGTCAACGTCTAGATGGTAAGCCCCATGTCATATATTATGCTAGCAAGACTCTCAATGACGCTCAACATAATTATATGACAACCGAGAAAGAATTGTTAGCCATAGTATATGCTCTTGATAAGTTTCTTTCCTACCTTTTAGGTACCCATACTGTCATTTTCACGGATCATGCCGCTATTAGATTTCTTATATCCAATAAGGAGACTAAGCAACGCCTTATCCGTTGGATATTATTGCTTCAAGAGTTTGACCTTGAGATTAGAGATAAAAAAGGGACAGAAAATGTAGTGGCCGACCACTTGTCTAGTCTGATTACTCTTTATTTGTTTCATCCATTGATTGCTCCACTAGTGCAAATGAGTGGATATTAGATTCGGCTGGTACTTATCATGTGTGTCCCATAAGGGAATGGTTTTCTAGCTTTAAAAGGCTAGATAATGGTGCAGTAGTGATGGGGAAAGATCAACCTTGTCATGTATTGGGGATAGGTACTACTCGATTGAAGATGTTTGATGGAAAGATAAGAGAGCTGAGGAATGTAAGATATGTTCCTGATTTGAAAAAGAACCTCATTTCACTTGGTACTTTAGAAGCCAAAGGTTACAAGGTAGTAGCTCAGAATGGTGTTATGGTTGGTGCAATGGTAATACTAAAGGGTACTCGACGAAGTAACTTGTACTTCTTGCAGGGTAGTACAGTTACATGTGATGTGGCCATGTCAGAGGCTACAACGAAGTTTGCTAGAGAGACTACCAAATTGTGGCATATGTGGTTGACGCATAAATATGAAAAATCTTTGCAGACAATGATGGAGCAAAGGTTTTTTATGGGTGCTATCGCCTGCAAGTTAGAGTTTGGTGAGTGTTGTGATCTGGGCAAGCAGACAAGAGGAAAGTTTGGCATAACTATCCATTGTATGAGCGGAGTTCTTGATTATGTTCACATGAATGTCTAGAGACCTACCAAGTACACAGCTTGGAGAGGTAAGTCTTATTTTGTGTCTTTAGTTGATGAGTTTTCTAGGCGTGTGTGGATGTACATCATGAAGCATAAGGATGAAGTCCTAGAAATATTGAAGCGGTAGAAGCTAGTTGAGGCCCTAATTGATACAAAGATCATGGTATTGTGCTTAGATAATAGCATAGAGTACAAAGATGATCCGATCTTGCAAGTATGTCAGACTGAGGGTATTGAGCGTCACTTCACTGTGAGAAAGACACTGCAATAGAATAGGGTGGCAGAACGTATGTTGTCTATGGCTGGATTAGGCAAAGTGTTTCAAGTTGAGACATGTCATCTTATTAATAGGTTTCCTTTGACTGTGATAACTGGTAAAACTCTTATGGAGGTTTCTATGTTGAAGCCTGAGAGTTCTCAGCAGGTGGAGAACAAGACCAAAGAGGTTTTGCAGTGGGTGGAGATTTGCATATCTCCATATGTTCCAGTGGGTTCTGTATCTAATGTGGAAACTCTTGTAAGGGTTTTGGGTGTTTCAAATTCTGATGACATGACAGATGATGAGACGATTGGAGATACAGAAAATGGTGATCCTATTGATGAGGGTCCAATTGCAACTAGATTACCCAAGAAGGAAGAAAAATCTCCAGATAAAGATGTGCACTTGAAGGTAAACGTTTGCATCCTTATGGCCTTGGTAGTGCGATCTGATTTTGTATTAGCTCTGTTTGATGTGAAAACGGTTGTTTTACATGGTGAGCTAGATGAGGAGATCTATATGTCTCAGCCTAGTGGTTTTGGAGTTGCAGAGTATGATGAGTTGGTGTGTTTCAAACCATATATTTCACGAGTAGTGGGCATTGTAGGTACATGCATGCATGATCCTGGTGTGAGACATTGGGAAGTTGTGAAATGGATGTTCTACTACATTCAAGGTAGTGTGGAGGTTGGTTTGTTAGTTCAACATGGAAGGACTTTGAGTCTACGGTGTGTTGGTTATGTGAATGTTGAGTATGATTGTCACTTAGATAGACGTTGGTCTACTCCTGGATATGTGTTTACATTGGCAGTGAGATCTATCAGCAGGTTGTCTACATTACATTCTATGGTTGCTTTGTCTCTGACAGAAGTTTGGAATATTGTCGTGGCTAAAGTGGTGTTTGGGACTAAGTTCTATTGCTTAGAATTGGTCCATATCTTTCCTTCGTGTTGATAGTATTTCTTGTAGTGAACTACGATGGCTTGATCCCTTAGGAGAAGGATACGTAGACAACCATGAGGTGGTGCAGCCGTTTTGGTCCTTTGGGACATGTGTGGGAGATTGGGACTTGTTTTGTTTTTGGTATCGGCTTAGATTTATTGAATCTTCATCGAAGTGGAGAATTGTTAGGTTTTTTTTTGGAAACGGAGAGGAGAGGAAAGTTATTGGTTCAGGAACGTACGTACGTAGTTAGGGCGTACGTACGTCCTGCATCAGACAACTTCCAGATAGTAGAACGTACGTACGTACATTCGTATGCACGTACGTTCAGAAGTAGTTCGTTCAAGAACGTACGTATGTAGTTAGGGCGTACGTATGTTCTGCATCACAGACTACTCCCAGACGGTAGAACGTACGTACGTACGTTCGTATGCACGTACGTCTTCATTGCTTTCTACCATATGGGCCCATGTTCAAGCCCATTTCGTGTTCTATTGTAAGGCTATGTTATAAAGCCAATTAGAAGGGGAAAAAACCCTAAGCTAGATGTGAGAGAGAATGTGAGAAGCCATTAGAGAGTTTGAGAACTTTTGTGAGGAAGAAGACTTCGGTTTCTTCGTGAGGGCTTGTACAATTGTCTCTATAAGAAAAATATCATCATTTCTCCCCGTGGACGTAGGCATATTGCCGAACCACGTATATCTTGTGTCTTGTATGGTTGCTTGTTTGATTTTGTCGTTTTATTTTATTTCATACACTAGTTCAATCATTGTTAGTTGTGTATTGAGTTTCCGCTGCGCACAACAAGTATCATAGGTTCCCCTTGCCACTAAGACCTCTGGCATCAGAGTGGCATCAGAGCAACTTCCAGATAAATTTCAACAAGTGGCATCAGAGCTTCGGTTAGATCTTGAGTGTCTTGAAGTTGTTTGAAGAAATTCCGCAGTGAGATCTTAATTGTGTTCAAGTTCAAGGTTCTACCTTTTGTTCGTAGGTTGCATAGAAGGTGTTTGATGAAATTTCAGTGTGAATTTCAGATTTGTTTACCTTCGTTTGGTGATTGTTTAGTGCATGAAAGTTGGTGGAAAGATGGCAGAAGAATCAAATTTGAAGGATTCGAAGGGGGAAATCAAGACAATGGTTTTCCATCAAACAAAGATTGATGTAGAAAAGTTTATCGACACCAATAACTTTGGTATGTGGAGGTGTGAGTTAAAGGATGCTTTATGTCAACAAGACCTAGAAGATGTTCTGGAGGATAAGCCAGAAGGTATGGAAGAGAATGATTGGAAGAAGATGAACAAGCGAGCTTGTGGAATCATAAGATCGTTTTTGGCTCAAGACATTAAATACCTTGTGATGAATGATACCTCTGCAAAGGAGATTTGGCGAAAATTGGAGGAGAAGTACTTGACAAAGACTATCCACAATAAAAACTATCTACTTCGAAAGTTTTATCGAATAGATATGAGAAAAGGTATTTCAATGGCGGAGCATCTTAATGATTTTACCAAGGTAATTGCCGACTTGGTAAATCTAGGAGCAGATGTAAGTGATGAAAGCAAGGCAGTGTGTCTCCTAAATTCGTTACCTGACAAATATGAACGCTTGGCTATCACACTTACATATGGGAAAGACAAGTTGGTGTATAGTGAGATTTTTGTAGCATTGTTAAATCATGATGAAGAAGGACAAAGAAGAGTCCAAAAGCTCAAACCAGAGGTCTTAGTGGCAAGGGGAAGCTATGATAGTAGGGGTGAGTCTCGTTCAAAGCCGAAGAGGAGGTTTCTAGCAAAAGATGAATGTTCTTTATGTCATGAGAAAGGCCATTAGAAGAAAGATTGTCTTCAAGCCAAGGTAAGGGACAAGAAGAATAACTCTGAGGTAAATATTGCACATAATATTAGAGATGAAGATAATGGTTCTGATTACTCTTTATTTGTTTCATCCATTGATTGTTCCACTAGTGCAAATGAGTGGATATTAGATTCGGCTGGTACTTATCATGTGTGTCCCATAAGGGAATGGTTTTCTAGCTTTAAAAGGCTAGATAATGGTGCAGTAGTGATGGGGAATGATCAACCTTGTCATGTATTGGGGATAGGTACTATTCGATTGAAGATGTTTGATGGAAAGATAAGAGAGCTGAGGAATGTAAGATATGTTCCTGATTTGAAAAAGAACCTTATTTCACTTGGTACTTTAGAACCCAAAGGTTACAAGGTAGTAGCTCAAAATGGTGTTCTAAACGTTATTGTTGGTGCAATGGTATTACTAAAGGGTACTCGACGAAGTAACTTGTACTTCTTGCAGGGTAGTACAGTTACATGTGATGTGGCCATGTCAGAGGCTACAACGAAGTTTGCTAGAGAGACTACCAAATTGTGGCATATGCGGTTGACGCATAAATGTGAAAAATCTTTGCAGACAATGACGGAGCAAAGGTTTTTTATGGGTGTTATCGCCTGCAAGTTAGAGTGAACGTACGTATGTACGTTCGTATGCACGTACGTCCTCATTGCTTTCTACCATATGGGCCCATGTTCAAGCCCATTTCATGTTCTATTGTAAGGCTATGTTATAAAGCCAATTAGAAGAGGAAAAAACCCTAAGCTAGATGTGAGAGAGATTGTGAGAAGCCATTAGATAGTTTGAGAACTTTTGTGAGGAAGAAGAATTCGGTTGCTTCGTGAGGGCTTGTACAATTGTCTCTATAAGAAAAACATCATCCTTTCTCCCCGTAGACGTAGGTATATTGTCGAACCACGTATATCTTGTGTCTTGTATGGTTGCTTGTTTGATTTTGTCGTTTCATTTTATTTCATACACTAGTTCAATCATCGTTAGTTGTGTATTGAGTTTCCGCTGCGCACAACACCATAGTCATCATGGGTCATCTTGTAGAAGAAAACAAGTCTCTGCCCTACACTGAAAGTGTATGTGATTTGATGACAGATTGATGCAGTCGTGCATAAAGATATGTACTTTGAACCGAATTCAAAGAACTACAACAATTTTCGGGATTCAACAACCAATGTTCTTAACCAAGAACTCACACAAAGAGAAGACTCTTCTCAAAACACACAATTCAATTAACCAATCAACACCAACTTGGCCAAAAGCCTACAACTCTTTAAATAGGAAAAACAATCCTTGAAAAGCAAGGAAACCTAAACCTAGACCAATTCTAATGAAAATAGAAAACATAATTCGAAATTAAAATAACCCTAAAATAGAAATACCCTAAAACACCTAAAGACACCAATTAAACATAAACCTAAATATCCCCAATTATTCTAAAAACATATAATAGCAATCTTGGCACAAATTAGGGGTTTTAAACCCTAGAATGCATCAGCTCTCCCTGGGTTCGAAAAAGTTAGTCCACGAACTTGAATCTTTCAAATTCACCAAACAAGTAGTAGTTGCACGTTGGTGCTGCAAGCTCAAACTTGGCCTATGTAAATCAAGGAATCTACCTCGAATTCTTCCCAAAAATCTGCTCACTCTATTAAGAAGCAATAGCCCAAAAAGTTGAATTCTTCCGCGAACTTTACTTGCATAAAGATCAAATTTTAGGAACTTCACAAAACAATGATACTTGAAACATGAAATCCCCAATTGTTTTCCATGAAAAGAAGGAACAAGTAGCTGAAAATTGGCTATAAAAGATTCCCAAATTGGATCAACACATACACCAAATTCTGTAAAAAACACATCTTCAACAACATCTAGGGGTTCTTTCTCAAAGAGCGGAAAAAATTCATTCAATTCGAATGTTTTTGAACTATGAAACTTGGTTCTTGTAACCTCCTCATTTTCGGCAAAGACATCAAAAAAATCACATAAATATCGACATCCTTGTTTTGTAAATTCTTCCATGGATTCTTTGTAAACCTGGCACGCATGACATGTAGCTTCAAATTCTTCTTGTGATGTGCAAGGCCTAGTTGAAAGAAGAACAAATTTCTTGCCTTTACACAGAATACTATAACCATTATGTTGCACATTAAACGTTGCATCCATTTCTAATGTCCATGGATTTCCCAACAAAAGATGACATGCATCTGTGTCGACTATATTACACCACACCCGATCAACAATATCTCCAATGGAAAACTCAACCAAACAATTGTTTTCAACCACTTCCAATTGTAATTTCTCAACCGCTAGTTTTGAAATAAAATTAACATTATGTTTAGGGTCGATCACAAAAGAACACAACTTGCCTCCAATAGTACACAAAGAACGAAAAGCATGATTCTGAATCCAATCCTTATACCAATTCTCCATTTAATGTAAACTAATACCAACGAACATGACCAAGGAAAAAAATTTGAATTTTTTTCTACGATGAACACTAACAATGAATAGTAACTCGATTTTATTATTTTTTTTTTTAAAAAAAAATACGTTAAACAAAGCAGCGAAAGACTTTGAAAAGAGCGGTGGCAGCGAGGACGCTTGAAACGACGATGAAGATGACAAAAAATCAGGATTTTTGAGAACCTAGAAGCCTCAAAACCTTGCTCTGATTACCAAATTGATGCAGTCGTGCATAAAGATATGTACTTTGAACCGAATTCAAAGAACTACGACGATTTTCGAGATTCGACAACCAATGTTCTTAACCAAGAACTCACACAAAGAGAAGACTCTTCTCAAAACACACAATTCAATTAACCAATCAACACCAACTTGGCCAAAAGCCTACAACTCATTAAATAGGAAAAACAATCCTTGAAAAGCAAGGAAACCTAAATCCAGACTCTAATGAAAATAGAAAACATAATTCGAAATTAAAATAACCCTAAAATAGAAATACCCTTAAACACCTAAAGACACCAATTAAACATAAACCTAAATATCCCCAATAATTCTAAAAACATATAATAACAATTTTGGCATAAATTAAAGGTTTTAAACCCTAGAATGCATCAGCCATCGTTAAAGGGGGGCCTGGCCTTTGGAAGCTGCAGGTAATATTATACAGGATCATGAATTAGCCAGCACAACACAGGAATTTATATCTTAACACCATCACACTAGCTATTTTCTGTCCAACAAAATAGAACTATAGATATGGTTGAATCACAATCAAATTTGTGATTAACTAAAGCCATCATGTATAACATGTCTCTCTCACTCAATGTGACCCTTCAACCACGTTCATAGTCATGTGGCCTGCAAATTAAGTGCTTGATGGAAAACTCCATGCATGTCAGCATGTGTCTAAGACTCTTAACTGAATTTGAATGATTTTATAATCATGCTATTCATGCATATGCTAACTATGTAACCGACTTCTGAAACCATACTGACACTTTGTGAGTTTTCATGTCTCACAAACATGGACACATTCATTGCATCAAACATTAACACAGCATTATAATTATCTTTTTCTTGTTAGAGATGTTATCTTATGTCAATAAAATGATTTTTCTGCATTTCCAGTTTTCCATCATCCCACATGTGAATTCAAAATGAGGAAAACTATGTCCCAATGAAACATTAAGAAGATGTTTATTAACCATATTAACAAGAGAAAATGTACTACTACACTTGCCATGATGAAAATATGATTTTTATCTGAAGTTCTGAATTAATGCTCAATCATAAGAAGTAAAGTTAGTTAATGGAGTGAATAATAATTCTATATACTGTATTAGTAATAAACAACTGAACCTTGGTTATGTGTTCGAGGACGGTGGACTTAATTTAATTAATATCTTCATTAATCACTTTAACGTATATATCAGGCTAACAATGACTAATGAGAAGCAGAGTTTCAGGCTTTCAGCTTTTCAGCCATGGTTCAAAATGCCGACCAATTTCACAAAATTTTGGCGGAATATATCGGTTTCAGAGAATCGGCATTGTAAATTCTAGGAATATCCAAAAATATTCCCGACATTTTAGATAATATATTTGCTTCGATGGTCAGAATGTCGGAATATACTGTTTTTTCTGAATCCGAAACTTCGCCCAGATTTGGAATTTTAAACTATGCTTTCAGCTATGTTGCAGAGGAGATTTTTTTTCATCCTTACGAAAAAATACTAAAGAAAACTTGCTTGATATCATCCAACCGTCATGGTGTGGATTGACTAAAATTATTGTGTTCTTGGTCTTACAAATTACACCATTTATTAGTGTTCAGAGATACTTGATGTTGAATTATTTAGCTAATTAAATATGGGAGAATAAATTAGCTATTTTGGTCCACGAATTTTCACCAAATTTTCAATCGAGTCCACAAAGTTTTATTTGATCAATTTGCTCCACAAACTTTCATTTCGTTTACAATTTGGTCTCAAGTTAAGTCATGAGCCATATATGCTACTCCAATCATTTGAGACCAAATTACAAATGGAATGAAAGTTTATGGACCAAATTAACGGTACTTAAAACGCAATGTAAAGGTAGTAGATCGACAGAAACTGCTGGTAGGGTGACCAAATATAACTTTGTGAACTCATTGAAAATTTGGTGAAAGTTTGTGGACCAAAATAGCTAATTTAGGGTTCCCTCTGTTTCGAGGGGCATTGTGATGGTCACATGTACTCTATTTGTAAGATATGTTTGAACTACACCTCCCACCATTATATAGCTGAACCACCAAAGCAACGGTGAGTTCGGGTCCATGCATATGACTGTTCATGTGATTAATTAGCACATAATTAAATTTAAACTCCCTTAGTCATCCCTTGGATTTTGGAGAAAGGCCTGTGATGTGTTCTCGATAATCTTTGATCATGTTGCACTCAGATTACATTCACACATACAGTTTATACAAGGTGATCGGATCTATCTACCTTCATGATCAATTCTTTTTTTTTATAACAAAAAGATCCTAACCCTTAATTAATTATATGGGAAATTTGGTCAAAACCCCCCAAGTTTTGACCGGGTTTGGTGAGAACCCCCTAATGTTGTCCAAGCTTGGCGTAAACCCCTTTCTGTTAAGAACCCCACAAGTTTCCGTCCATTCACAGTTTGTATGCCCATTATACCCTTATTTCAAAGGGTTTGACTAACCCCCCCCCCCCACCCCCCCAAAAAAATCGTTAACAAAACTTATTTGACAGAAGTTAAGTAGACGTTTGGATTAAAAAATTTAATTTCTATTAACGATTTTTTGGGGGGTTTAGACAAACTGTTTGAATTAAGGATATAATGGGTAGACAAACTATGAATGGACGGAAACTTGGGGGGGTTCTTAACAGAAAGGGGGTTTACGCCAAGCTTGGACAACATTAGGGGGTTCTCGCCAAACCCGGTCAAAACTTGGGGAGTTTTGACTTTCCTTAATTATATATCATGATGATATGCACAACAACAAGGAGATACCCTTGTTGTACATAACAACGTAACAATGCTGGATTTAAACTACTAACTCACCGTGTGTATCTATATTATACTGTGCGTGGACACACAAACTTGGGAAGACAAACATAACTAGACAAAGACAAAATATGGGCTTAAGTCGTTATGTTTCGAATTGGGCTTCTTATGGGTTTAACAGGTCCAAGTTCAACAAAAGAAAACATATTCAACAGTTTTTATTAACAGTTTAGATAATTACAAGAAAACCGTCTCTTAAATCTTCGTCTCTTTCTTACTCTCTCTCCAGCAGATCGTCTCTTTGTTACTTTCCTCAAATCATCACTTTTGAATTGCAATTCTCTAAAAAGAGAATTGAGGTTGTCGGTAAAGAGTAGGATTTGTAGGTAAAGGAGGTAATCTAGATTTAGGGACAGTAGAAACTGTAGCCAAAGGTGGTAATATGGGCAGTGGTACAGTGGGAACAACAGGCAAGACAGGGGCTGGAGGAGTGTCTAATAGATGGCGAGCAACAAGGCTTACATCAATCCTTGAGAATGACAAAGCGACAAATAAAATTAAGATGAACTGTTTGCATGAATCGATTCACGGGGCCGTTTAGTGATTCAATTAGTTATTCCTACTAATAGCCCTTTGTGTTCCACTTGCTCCAAGCTGCAAGCAATTAGCATACCAATCATATCCATGAGTCAGTTCAACCATATCCAAAACGTACAACCCATGAGAAAAGAGATTACAAAAACTGTACAACCCATGAGTCAACATTAAATTTAGTCTTTATCTAAATATTCTATAGTGGCAGATGGCCTTCAGAAATATGTTTTTCAAGAAATATAGTACAATCGCATATAACCTTCGTATTCTATATTATAAGTTGCATTGAGTCGGTTGAGGGGACAAATTTAAAGGATATACAAGCGTTAATGGGGTTAAGTTTTTTTCGTCGACCTAAATCAAAATCCACAAGTGCCAGTTTCAATCAGAAATTCAATTTATGATCATCCTCCTTTAACTGCCTTCGAAATTCAATCAGAATAGAAATTCAATCTATGAAACTTGATCTATTCAAACGATCATCCTCTTTCTTCAAAATCCATCTATGAAACTTGATCTATTCAAACTGAATCTATAATGATAACCCTAGAGCTTTACTTTATAAATTGATGTTTCTAATGATGATTTCTTTAACATGTTAATCTAATCAACTAACTCTGCTACTCTGATCACACAATCACATGTTGCTATAATTATGTTTCCCAAGGCTGTAAATTGCTGCTCAAAATTATAACCCTAGAGCTTCCAATGAGTTAGATTCCCCAAGTTTAGTTTTTTAGTTTAAGGAGTAGAAATTGGAATAGAAATACAAAATGTTTGGTGGGTTAAACAAAGCGGAAGTAATCCTGCAGTGTAGTCGAGTAGTGTTAAAATGGCGCCACCCACATTGCACCACAATCTGTGGGGTTAAATCTTTCATTATTGTGTCCTTTTCTTCTGCTGCTACAATTCACAGAGATAACCGACTTAACAATACGTTTTTTTTGTTCGCTAAGGGTCTTTCGTATTAGTAAAAAAAAGATAACATTTACGAGCATATTACTTAAAGGTAACAATACAATGGCAAAACCATGTTTTGCCAAAGGTAACAGTACAAGGGCAAAACCATGTCTTGCCATCGCCGAATTTAAGACAATATTTGTTTGTGATAAAAAACTTGAGAAGAGATACCCAAAGTCCCAAACTTGATCATCAGTCAACTAGAAAACGCTACCGCATATAAACAGAATCATAGGTGTGGTGTCGTAACAGTGAAGGGTATAGAGCATTAAATTGAACTTTGTTTGGATACTCTATAAGTCTATAGTTATCAAGTTAATCGAATTTTGGATGAATTTTTTTTTCTTTTCCAAATTCTAATTTCAAAATAAACAACCTTCAAAACAACCATGGCAGTTTGTTTTTTTTTAGAATAATCGAGTTTTCTTTTTTAGAATAATAGATTTTACGTCAATAGAAGATGTTTGCTTAGTCTTATGCCTATGGCTCACAGTAGGATATTGTTTAGTCGAAGATTATTATGGTACTTTACATTTTGTCTGATGAGTAAACTTAAGATGCTCTTGAGTAATGGCCAATTGCTCGGAATGCCTAGAATTTGGGATTATTAAATGTCGCCATTTTTCAAATGTATAAGAATAAATTGGAGATGGAAGGCTAGACATTTCACATATGCATATGCTTTATTTATATTATTTTTTAAAAATTTTGAGCTCTGGGTATGTTTTCTCTTGAAAAAAGAGATGCTAATGAAAACACATAACTTGAACCAAGCAAATTATAAATAGGTCTCAGTGTGGAAAATGGATGTACACGGTAACAAAGGCTACAAGTTTCTTTCCATAACTTAAATATTCTATCTTCTATTCGGTTTTATTTCTCATTGAGAAAGATGGAATATATATTGGAATGTATAAAATAGAAATTGTTTCCTCTGTTTTGTCTATGATATATTATGTTATGATCGATATAAAGCTTATCCAAACATTTGTATACAGCTGTTGTTCAGGTACCATTACAACATGACCTTGGACTAAGCAAAACACCAGGATCCTCAGACACAACCCTACTATATCTGCAACTAAGAGAGGTCACACGTCTGTAATTGAAGAAATTGCTATGGAAAGATTCTGGCTTGCTAGAGATTTTCAGATCCAATGGCAAAATGTATTACATTTACCCACCTGGCAAAGGCATGTAGATACTGTAAAAGCATTGCTCGACAAGGATCCTCAATTGGCACGAAGGACGGACAAGAAAGGGCAGACCTCATTGCCTATGGTTGTCAAAAGGGTTAGTGTTGAAGACTTGAAGTCATAAAGTTGCTTCTTCAAGCAGATGCAGCTATAGTGATGCTTCCAGACAAGTTCGATAACACAACATTACACAGTGCCACCACTCCACCAAAAAAAAAGGCAGAGACATCTTTTCATAATACTTCAATTCTATCATTGTTTATACCAATGACATTCGCTTCAATTGATATAATTTAACATCTACTTTGAATTATCATAAGGTATTTTATTGCACCAACTATCTTAACATTTAATATTTCAACTTTATCAAAATTTCATTTGAGTAATGTAATTATCTGTCAATATTTATTATTGTAAAGCAAATATCTGTGATCCTTACTATGGAGATCATTAGTTTGTACTGTTAGATTGCTCTGTTTAAGGTGTGGCTTCGATATTAATTCATAGTTCATTACTAAATTTACCAATACTTATCAAACCCTTTAGTTGTTCTCTTGGTTCTTTCCTTTGCTTATCTTTTGGTTTCTTATAATCGCTAGCTTGCTCTTACATTGTTTTGAATCACCCAATTTGAACATATTAAGAATTATATACTACAATTGTTAAGATTTAAAAAGAGACTTTATGGCTTTAGTTTAGTTAATATTACTAAATGATACTAAATTTTTAATATGATATATGGATGGTATCATAACATGCTTATGGCATTAAAAGCGTGCTATGTTATGAGAAACTACAAATAGTGCTAATATAACAATTGAATATTCAACCAATCAAACAATACGCAGAAGGTAAAGAACACACAGAAATTTTTAACGTGGTAAAACCCAAACAGGGAAACGTCCACGGTTGTCCTCGCGACAACAAAAAATCCACTAGATGAAATAGAGATGTACAAACCTATCAACTACCTGCACTCACTGCGAGTTGATACTCCTGGTTATCTCTAACACCTTGACTTCACCAGAGCACCTTGATGTACGCACAAGACACTCGACTTCTTGATGAACACACAAGAAGACTCGAAGCCGAAATCACAATCAAACTTGGAAAATCACAAAGTTCTGAATTGAGAGAAGGGGGAAGAAAGGGAATTGAGTTCAATAGCCACAAACACTTTCAATATCAAAACCTAAACCAAAACACCAAAACTAGAGGAACAATGGACGGCCAAAGAACTGTCTTATTGTTTGGAAGAGAAACCCTATTTATACTTAGGGTTGAAAACAAAGGAAAATGGGCCGAAATAGAGAAAAACCATTTTGGACGTACGTACGTCGATATGACGTTCGTACGTCTCCACTCGATACAAACCCTGCTGACTACTTGGACGTACGAACGTCTTGAGAAGGTACGTACGTCCTGACCAAACAAACTTTCTGCTGACTGCTTGGACGTACGAACGTCTTGAGAAGGTACGTACGTCCTGACCAAACAAACTTTCTGCTGACTGCTTGGACGTACGAACGTCTTGAGAAGGTACGTACGTCCTGAACCAAAAACCACACTTTAGACACACGACGCGAAGACACTGACACCGGACGACGTGCGTACAACTAGGTTTTCTTAACAATGAACTCAAGGCGAAATAACCAAGAACATCTTGTCACAAAATTGATGTCAAACCACTTCATGCCGGTTTCAATCTCCCCGTTTGACATTGATTTTGTGACAAAAACCTATGACTCTAATAGCACTTATCAAATGTGCTTACAAGCCCAAACCATGGCATTTATAAATCATGCCTACAAAATCACTCAAGGTAGAACACATACCAAGTCACCAATTCTTGATATCCAGCTTGATCAAGACGCTTCAACCATCAGAGATCGAACGGAAGCAACTAAGAATTTCCGAAGTAACAGAAGTTCCTTCGAGCAACTCCCCCATACTTCATGAGCTCCAGAATTTTGACACTTGAGCTCCCCCATAACTGTACAATCCTCTAAAGACATCAACACATTCACTCCCCCATACTTGTAGCATACCTGAAACATGACCCAAGAATATCCTAACAACAAAGAGACAATTGTTAGTAATTAGAGTCATAAATCTCCCCCTTTTTGCCACACCAAGTGAACCAATAAACAAAAATAATCAGAAAGAGAAATCAAAACCAAACAATTAAGACAAAACAGATAAAAATATAAATCCTATCCCAACTCTTAAGGTTCATGAAGGCAACTCCGAACCAAACTTAATAATTCATTAACATAAGAAACAAGAAAAAAAATATAAAGCTCAAGTTAACGAATTCGAAAAACTCGTTCCCAATGGCCGAGAGGAAACTGGGAGAAATAAGCTTCCGCACGAGCCGAAGGTCTAGTCCACCGAGCTATCACATGCTCATCATAATCCTCCATCCATTCACTCTTACAAAATAACTCCTCAATCCTGCTGTCCAGACCACAGTCGGTGAGAGGGGCAGCAAGTCCTGGAACCTTCGGGTATCCAACCAACTCCAAGATATGATTTTGAAGATGTCCCGGTAGTCTCTCCCAATGATTGACATGAACCAAACATGGATTAAGGAAAGGTTTATGAATATAGTCATACCCATGGGGAACACGACACAACCGACAAACCTTTGCATTATTTTTGTACTCCATCACCATAAACGACACATAACCAACAGCCGGAACAAAAACCCCATGAAGTTCATATTCTGCCATTGAGTAATTCTGAAGAACAAAAAGAGAACTAGAAGGAGGTAAGAAAGCACAATAGGAGGAAAAGAAGAGAAAACTTCCCTATATATAGAAAAAACAAACATAACCCCAACAAGGGCCCAAGTAGAAGGGTCCATTACCTAATTAGCAAGAATTTACTGCAAAACAGAAAGATTCTAGAACTAATACTAAAATAGCAATATCCAATAACATGCTCAACATCTAAAGATAGAAGCAAAACGATATAACAAAAAAAAATGTTAAGTACAAAAGTATGGAGAGTAAACCAAAACAAGAACTACTCGGACTCCGAGTTACCATCAATGTGTTCACCATCACCATCGTCCTCACTCTCTCTAACAGAGTCATCATCATCACTGTCAGCTGGAACTGGAGGTACCTCTTCCGGAAATAGAGGTAAGTCAATGGGAGTGAAGTCGAGCTGAAGATGACGCATCTGAGCAACATTCATCCTATGAAGATCTCGAAGCACAGCATCATGCTGAGAGAGGATGACTTCAAAACGATCTAACCTAGAACCCATGTGATCCTGACGACGCCGAATAGAAGAAACCCGAGCGTCAACTGCTGCAACTGCCCGATTGCCCCTAGTTGAGGCGGGGCGTCCAGGGGTCAGAGCCTGATCAAAATCATCGTCACGAACAAGAGCCCGGCCTCCCCATATTAGGTGATGCGTCAGACGCGCACCCACGGACTCAAACGCAGCCTTTCTAGACTGGCAGCCCTTCTTGATGGCATTGACCCAGTCATGGCCAACAAACCTAGGAGGGCTCACCTCCACATATCGTCCCTGAAATCCCAAGTGCTTAAGAATGGTCATTATAAAACTAGGGAAAGGAAGAGTACCCTTAGCAGCATCGATTTGAAGCATCCGTGTGTAGATGACTTCAGAGATATGGAGATGGTGCACCGACATACAAACTACCAATTTGACCATGTCGTCGGTCATGATGATCTTGTTGCCTTTGGTGGGGTAGATGTTGGAATGGGCAACCATATGTAGAAGGATGGCGCTGTAGAACTTGGCGTGATATCTTTCCGTGACCCCATCGATGAACATTCTTTGTACTTGATCGATAAAATCAATTTGAATTGCCTCCGGAATGGGCCACCAACATGAATGGCATCTTCAGAGAGAAGATCATTATCAATTCCCAACGCCTCACGAATCACCTTTGGAGAGATAGTGTACCTCCGACCCTCAATCAAAACAGAGAAACTCGAGCGATTTTGGGAAGGTGTCTTTGTCTCATAAAAGGCAATCGTGTGCTCAACCGAGTACTTGGTGATTGGTTGAGCCACCCTTAGCCAATTCCGAGTCTCAAAGAAGAGGGCTATGTTGCCGAGTTGAGTAGTCCCAAGAGGGGTGGCAGCGATGTCTGCCAAGTCAAAGAATCGCTCCGGAACAATAGCTTTTGCTCGAGGATGAGCACCAAGAGATGTGGGATGAGGCGACAAGGCTGGAGTGGAGCCACGACCCCTAGGAGCGCGAGAAGAGGATGTCGTGGTGCGTGCGCGCTTTGAAGCCATTGTCTACACAAGCACAACAGAAAACATGCCAAAAATGTAAGAGAATTGACTCAAAAACCAATAACAAGCTCATTGAGGCATTTAATCAAACACTTGGTGTGCAGAAACAGAACACATGCTATCGACAACAATGTAGTAATGGCAAACATCCAAACACTCAGTAAAACAGACCCAACGATAGAGAAGAAGTAACCAGAATTAGAGAGAGCCAAAACTACCATCAATTTCAAAGGAATGCAATGAAACACCAACCAACACAAACAAACATATCAAAAGAAATTAACCATTCAATCCAACATTACCAAGAGAATTGATAGAAAGAGAAGAAGAAGAATAGAGAGAGGATTCGAATCCACTTACTTGAGTAAGAACAGAGTATACACCAAAAAAAAATGCTTGAGTTGAGCAAAGAACAACCACCAAGGAAGAAGAACCAACACAAGCAAGAAGAGAGAAGAGGAATATCTCCTAAGATGAACAAGGAAACCAAAAAGGTAACTGCTTGTAGTGTGCCAAAGAAGTTGGGACACGATCGATATAACAGTTGGCCTTTGGTTTAACACAAAATTTGAATTTAAACAACAAATGGGCCAGACTGTATCAGGGACGTTCGTACGTCCTAAAGACGTTCGTACGTCGGGGATCCAAAAAAAAAACATCTGACAGACTCAACGTTCGTACGTTCTAATAACGTTCGTACGTTGGAAAAAGATCTGCCCACCTCAACGTTCGAACGTCATGACAGCGTTCGTACGACCCCCTTTTTTTTTTTTTTTTTTTTTTTAAAAAAAAATGAGAGGCCAACCTAAGAAACAGAAAACAACCCGAACAGCAACCCAAACAAATATTGAGAGACATCACAAAGAAACATTTCAACTTATTGTAGGGATTCCAAATGTAGACAATCTATAAGTTAAACTAACTTCAACCACAAGTAAATGCAAGAACGAAGAGCTACATCATACACCAAACCATGGTACTTCCTAGAGTGATGCAAGCATGCAGAAGAAACTGATAGACCAAAACCAACCTCCGGAAACAACCTAAAAGCATTCTTGTCTTTCAACCAGACCATTTATCATTCATTCATTTTTTTTTTATTTTTTTTTTTTATATTTGTAAAAAAAATTTGAAACATGCTGCCATTCCCCTGTGGGAGTATATAATATCTCCATCTTTTACCAGAACACGAGGGTAGGGTGTAGCCTACATCTTTTCGGCAAAACATACTCAAGAAGTGCAATACCATGGTAACAACACAAGAACTAACATCTCTTGAGTGCATCCGTCAGAGCATGACCCTCACAGCCCCAACGGGTTCTTAGCCAAATGAGTATGCTCTCAAGACATTCAAATGGCTGGGGATTTTGTGAGTCATTGACCACTTACAAGAGGTAGATAACTATAAAAGAAGACGATGACCATGAAGAAAAGAAAATCCAACTACATGTAAATGCATCATGTAAGAACTACCAAGACAAAGAGAGTATGATGTAACCCTACAACTATGCATGACAAAACACCACAGTTGAAGACGCCAAACTAGAAATATCTGTGAAATGAAATCCACACAATAAGGAGAGTAGTACGTCCTCAATACCAACAACAAAAGAACCAAAACAAAAGAATAACCAACCCTAACCATCCTAAACACAAACAGTTTCATCGTACAAACGAAATGGGTGTAGTGACAATGAAACAGTTATCAGATGAGCGACTACCAGTTAACACCAAGACATGATTGGAATCAAAAACATCACACTTATCATCCTCAAACACAACCTTAAACTTAGCATCACATAACTGACTAATACTCAATAGATTGGACTTAAGACCCTTAACAAACAGAAGCTCATGACTATTGAGTGATCCACCCACAGAAAAGTTACCTTTACCTTCAACCGGAAGTATTTTACCATTACCAAAACTAACCTTACCTCCATACCCAAAGGTCAGATTATCAATTAGAGTCTTATCACCTGTCATATGACTCGAACAACCACTATCAAGATACCATGATGAAGGTATTGGTTCAACCAAACGAGCCATGTGAGATACAATCTTCCTGGATACATCCATACTCCTATCCCAGAAATGTGGTGTTGGAGTAGGCATGGGTGTTGCTTGAGGGCGATTTCCATACGGAGAGGTTCTGGGGAAGCCCCACGGAGCATAACCATTCCCCATGTATGGAGCCTGCATGGAGAAAGTGTGAGCCTTGTCCCAATGTGAGTTACCTGCAAAAGCAGAATGGTGAGCTGGATACAAATTATTCCAACAAAAAGCAGAAGTGTGACCCATGCGACCACAGGTTAGACATTTAAAGCCTTTTATGTCTAAAATTCCTTTTAGGGACATGTTTTACACGAGTACCCTTGGTTGGTGAAACCACACCAGACACCTGCACAGGAGCAGGAAGGACGACACCTGTTGGTCGGACAAAAGTAGTACGGGAGGTGCTAGCAGTAGAAGGAGGAACAGACGAGTCATAACCTAACCCAGATTTATCTGAATGGGATTTACCAATTCCCAGCAGAGAGTTTAGATTATCACTAGCTTTACCAAACCCAACCAATTGTTTGTTAGCAGCAACCAACTCAGCTTTTACTTTCTCATGTTCCAATACAAGGAATCGATACCGTGTCTCCAGATCATTATTTAGTTTTTCCAGAGTGGCAATGCGCACTTGGAAATCCTCCTTTTCCTTCACAAATTCTTCTTTCAACATGTTGGAGTCACCTGCAAGATTACATATATCCTGACCAAGACTATCTACCTGTTCCTGCAAGACAGTGTTAGTTTTTTCAAGCAACTTTACTTGTTGCATGGAAAACTTATACATATCACATAATTCACTAGTAGTAGCATGAACACCAGAATCAGAAACATTAATATCATCAGTGGAAGATACAATACCTCCTGGATGCTCATCCAGGGATGCACTGAAGACCACATAGTTGGAGACAACATTTGAGGAATTTCCATCCTCATCTTTATCTGAATCATCCCACGTCACCGTGAGGTTTGCTTTGGAATTATCACCAGGTTTGCGATCCACCTTCTTGTCACATTCATTAGCAAAATGCCCATATTCACGACACTTGTAACATTGGACATCTTTACGATCAACTCGAGCTCTTCTTCCATCCACAGAAAATCTCTCAAAACCACGACTCCTAGGAGCACTTGAGGTGTCAGGAAATCGCTTTCGAGGGTCTCGATTCTGTTGATATCTCAGAATCTTCTGAAAGCTTCGTGACAGAAACGCATAGTTATCATCTACAATCTGTTCTTCATCATCAGAAGGGTCTGTGGAAGTTTCTTTAGACGATGTAGCCTTGAATGCCACAGACTTGTTCTTCAAAGGTTCTTCCAAAGCCTGTTCCATCTCACATGTCCTTAGCTTCCCAGCAAGTGTCTCAATGGACATGTTCTTAATTACATTACTCTCAGTAATGGCATCCTTACGAGAACGAAATCGAGGAGGCAAGGCACGCAATATCTTACGTACCACTTGTGTGTCAGTATATGCATGACCAATAGCAGCACTACAGTTTATGATGTCTTGGAGACGAATAAAGAAGTCATCAAAAGTCTCAGAATTATCCATCCGTAGATTTTCAAACTGAGAAGTTAACAGTTCTAACTTGCTTTCTTTGACAGTTTCATCACCTTCATGTGTACAGATAAGTCTGTTCCATGCATCTTTAGCCTCTTCACATCCTTGCACACGACGAAACTCACTGGCATTTAATGCCATGAAAATAGCATTGAGTGCCTTGTTGTTATAATTCGCCAACAACTTCTGTTCAGGCGTCCACTTTTCACGTGGCGTCAGTGATGTAACAGCAGTATCATCAGTACCTGTAGTAATCATTGGTTCATTCCACCCTGTGACAACAGAAAGCCAGACTTCTTCTCCTAATGCTTGGAGATAAGCTCGCATCCGTACTTTCCAATGACCAAAGTCTTTTCCACTAAATTGTGGAGGAAGACTTGAAGTAGCAAACTTGTGAGGTTCCATAAAGCACTATTGATCGATAGCGTGAGCCTTTACGCTCCTTAACCAGCCCCCAGCGACTGATACCAATTGAGAAACTACAAATAGTGCTAATATAACAATTGAATATTCAACCAATCAAACAATACGCAGAAGGTAAAGAACACACAGAAATTTTTAACGTGGTAAAACCCAAACAGGGAAACGTCCACGGTTGTCCTCGCGACAACAAAAAATCCACTAGATGAAATAGAGATGTACAAACCTATCAACTACCTGCACTCACTGCGAGTTGATACTCCTGGTTATCTCTAACACCTTGACTTCACCAGAGCACCTTGATGTACACACAAGACACTCGACTTCTTGATGAACACACAAGAAGACTCGAAGCCGAAATCACAATCAAACTTGGAAAATCACAAAGTTATGAATTGAGAGAAGGGGGAAGAAAGGGAATTGAGTTCAATAGCCACAAACACTTTCAATATCAAAACCTAAACCAAAACACCAAAACTAGAGGAACAATGGACGGCCAAAGAACTGTCTTATTGTTTGGAAGAGAAACCCTATTTATACTTAGGGTTGAAAACAAAGGAAAATGGGCCGAAATAGAGAAAAACCATTTTGGACGTACGTACGTCGATATGACGTTCGTACGTCTCCACTCGATACAAACCCTGCTGACTACTTGGACGTACGAACGTCTTGAGAAGGTACGTACGTCCTGACCAAACAAACTTTCTGCTGACTGCTTGGACGTACGAACGTCTTGAGAAGGTACGTACGTCCTGACCAAACAAACTTTCTGCTGACTGCTTGGACGTACGAACGTCTTGAGAAGGTACGTACGTCCTGAACCAAAAACCACACTTTAGACACACGACGCGAAGACACTGACACCGGACGACGTGCGTACAACTAGGTTTTCTTAACAATGAACTCAAGGCGAAATAACCAAGAACATCTTGTCACAAAATTGATGTCAAACCACTTCATGCCGGTTTCATGTTATGCCTATGACACACACACACATGAAATGTATTACCTAACTACATGTGGTAATCATTAGAATGAGCTTTGGTAGATTATTTAAACATGAGCATTTCATTTCCATATCCCAATTGTTCATTTTTATTATACAGGTTAGTGAGAAATTTACGGTATGAATAAAATGGTAGTTGGCAGTTTTCTCTGGATAACTCTTACAAATGTCTGCATGGAGTATAAGATCTATAAGTGACATTATAAGAATAGGTTAGTCGTAGTAATCCTTTTCGCATGCATTTAATTAAAAGTTTTTTGTTTCCCATGTGTATAAAAGGGATTTTTAGAAATCATCTAATCTCTAACTTAGTTGTTAAATATTAGTCTCTCGATCTTTCTTTTCTCTCTCAAAATGTACGTCTTAAAGTATTCAGATTTTTATAGAAACTTCCTTTACATGTTATCTTTGTAATAATCATTTGTTCGTTTGTGTAACAACGTATGGTTTTATTTAGAATTGGCAACTGTCATGTTGCCATTGTTACTTTTTGATAATGAATCTAAAAGAAAACTTGAAATCTTTTGACAATTAGTAGAACTTTTTCTCCCGCAAATTAGTAGTTGGCTCTTATATGGTCATAAATAATCCTAGATAGTAAATTTGCAATTTATCTTTAAATCAAGAATTAAAAGATGTAAGTTCAGCATAATGCAAAGAAAACTACTCCCTTAATTACAACGCTTCCACAATGCTAAGAATTATGGAATTTGAAATGAAAACTTGCAAAGAGCATCCAAACTCCATGAAATACTGATAGCAACCAAAGAGGTATTAGTAGCCAGTCATCATACAATAGTATGTGTAAATACAGTAATTTGAGGCCAATGACTCTGTATTAGAGTGCAAGATAAATGGATAAATATTTATACCAAGGATTACATGCAATGTGGTTTTGGCATATCATGGATTTAAATTGATATGTGAGCTGAGAATACTAATTTGGTTCTAGAATTAATTGGAATAAGTTAGTAGTTTTTATGTGAAAAATTGAAATGTTTTAAGAATTGTATGTTTATTAGTTGAGAAATTGGTGCATATGTGAGAAGCATGTTCAAGATAGGAATCATCACCATCATTATTATTATTCTGTTCAGACTCTTTGATTCTAGCTATCTTTCTTCAGCTTGTATGGAAGAACCTTATGCACGAGAGAGTTTAGACAATTGACAAACTGTGATTAGAAATGGGATGATCACAAATCCAACCTATGTTCATACGTAATGTGTGGTGCTGAAGCCGAATCTATGCCCAAACTGTTTATTCATGTAGATTTTTTTTTTTTTTCCAGTTCAACAAGATGTAAACTTGAACAAAACGTATGGCAATTGAAGTTATTTTTGGTATTTATTGCCAATTATTGTTTACATAATTATTTGTTACACATTTTGAAACAACTCAAATTCTCGGTTTCATAAATACTGAGTTTACTACAGAATCAATATTATTCTCAGTTTACTGTATTACAAAAAAATTTGTATGTGAAAATATCCCAAGAGTTTCTAATATATTGTTTCATATGGTCGGGAATAACAACTCAAATTCTCCTCCTTCACATATCTATTATTAACTACACAACGTTAATTTTTTACTTTAGTATAATGGAAGATAAGTGAAATAATAATATGCATTACTAAGCATAATTGTCGAAGGATGAATAAAGGTTGAAACTAGCGTGGCGAAGCCACGGGTACAACTAGTATATATATATATGATCAAATTGGATATCATGTGAATATTATTGTTACAAACACAAAGTGATCATGCAAAGCAGCTTACCATCACTAGGCATTAATTCAATAACATGGTGTATCATTGCTACTATATGGTTGCAACCCGGCTAACTCCCCTGGTGCTATTCGACAAGAATGAATTATAGAAAGGAGTCAAAGGACTACTATCTTCTTCTTTGGTACTCGAGTAATAAGATGCTTTAACAACCTTTTCAAAATAGAGAGAAAGAAAGAGGGTAAAATAGCTATCTTAAAGGGACAGTATAAAAGCGTGGGCACCATGTGCCCATAGAAAGAGGGGGTGTATAAGTGTATTAAGATAATATTACAAAGGGATCATATTCCTTCAACCAGGACTCACGGATCTTGCCTCCCCTTTCTTCCAATCTGTACTTGTAGTTCTTCTTAATTATAACTTCTCTTCATTTTATCTATATAAACTTTAGTTAGAGAGTTAATTCATTCAAGTTACAAAAATAATTCAGCAACATAAGAATGGCTTCATGGGTTCGCACTATTACATCTCCATTCAGAAAAGCTCGCACATTCTTCAATCCAAACAGTCCAAGAGATACAAAGAAATCACAACAAGGTATTTATTATATACACTATATATTATGTATAGTAATCATATAGTATAATTTTCATCATATATTTTTCTTACAATTACATTTCCAATATATGCAGAACATGATCATCATAGAGTTATGGCTTTACATGGTGAAGTAATGGCATGTACTTATGAAGATGTACAAGTGATGTGGTCCATGCTTGACAAGTCCAAGACTACAATATGCAATTAGCTAGCTCTTGGTCGACCAACTTCATTGCCATTATTCAAACATGGATGCTAAGTTTTTTTATTATGGATCATGAAATTGTAGATATACTTCTTGCTGTTATTGGAGTGTTTTGGTTATCTGGAGGAAAAAGAAATGGAGTTTTTGCAAGTTATAACACTGAAAAAAAGGGAGGAAACAGGAATCTAGCAAGGAAGCCACAAGAGAGAGAGGACTATGATACCTTTTCTACTCTATGAAAGTGCTATAGCTAGTTTGAGAATTGGTGTAGTCTGGTTAGTATGTATAGGGAATCCCCATGATTTAATGAGGATCATGGAGAGATTTATAATGAAAATATTATGGATTTTGGACTTCGTGTGTTTGTAAATTAAGGTTTCTATTAGTACCATAAGAAAATCACTTGGCGTAAACAATCTCAATCTTTTTATGCACATACATTGTGTTCAAAAAAATTCAAACAGTGTATAGAATTATTGTAGCTTGTTAGTATTTAATACAAGTGCTGGATCTAAGCCACTCAACTAGTTAGTAAGAGTACTTGGTTGAGGTTCAAATTGTGAACCCGGCGCCTAACATAGAACTGTCAGACACTGGTTGCCTAGTAAGAGTACATGACATTTCTACTTGAGGTGTTTCAGTCTTTCAGAGAACCAATAACAAATTTAAATGAACTTTTACAAAATCAACAATGCTAACAACTAATTTCAACAAACAAAGAATTTCTTTGGTAAAACTGCAAAAGCATTGCAACTATCTGCATTAAAACTATTATGTAGATGGGAATAATCAGATCAATTCTGATATTATGAGCAAACATTGAAAGTCAAGTCACTGTCACCACAGTTTTTAACTACAGTAAAAATGGCTCTCATCCCGGCCCAACCCTCTATTGGGTCATACTCCGTCAAAGCAGATACATTACATTAAACTGTAATTTGCATTGCATACATACATGTTCGAGCATAAACAGGATCCACATAAACAGTGCGGAACATAGTTACATTACTTTCCTCAAAATAATTCAGCTGCAGAGTATTCAGTACTCAAAATTCACACCTGTGTGCTCCACCTGGGATGGCAAATAAAACAATCGGCTTGGAGGCGTCAACAGAAGGCACGTCGCATCTAAAATATCCCTTCAAAATCCAATAGCAATATGTCCCCATGTTTCAAATTATGCATGTCGGGATTTCCAAGGGCACACCTCTCCTTCTTTGTACAGGGATTGAGCACATCAAGGAAATCCTCTTCAGCTTCCAGCTGCAGTGTATGTTGATAAATGATTAGGAACACACACACACACACACACAGACAGAGAGAGAGAGAGAGAGAGA